>JZKD02S1067874.1:841644-857491 GCA_000966675.3 Picea glauca
ACTACCCTATGTAATATCCCCTGACAGAGCCCCAATTGTAATTATGAATTGTAAACATGTTTTTTAGGATGGTGATGTGACTCTCAAGACCATACTCTTGGTAAAAATGGCTTCAAATCAAACAATACCAAATAATCAATTGGATAAATGGATGTGGAAGAAGAAACTATGACTTATCTAAATCATAAACACTTCAAGCATCAATGACAGTAAAATCAACAGTAAATTTTTTTGTATTAATAACACTTGTATGACTAATACAAAGAGTAAATCCTTCACTCAATCACCTCATGAAAAAATATCATAAGCAACTCAGTTACTCATAACAATATCAATGCGCATAAGAAATAAGAAATGGAGGAAAAACTGATCTTTATTTTCTTAAAGTATCGTAGATCCAAAAACACATAATTGTAGAACATGCAATACAAGCCCCCTCAAATCTTCTTGGTCGAACCTGGAAATAAAGTGGTAGGATTAGCATGAAGGCAGTGAGAAACGAAAATGAAGAAAACTGATTGTAAATCAATGAGTTACACCGTTGGGCATGGATTCATGAAAAATATGCAAATCTGAGGCAATGAATCTGTGTATCAGATAAAACATATATAATGATGGATAGAAGAATGAAGAAGAAGACAAAAAGAAGAAAATTCGCTAGGAAGGGATCCTCTCTGCAAAAATAAATGAAATTTACTTAAGTAAAACAATGACTAATAGGCAACACATGACATATCTTTTGCTATGGAAAGAATCCATTAATAAAAGGCAACCATGATCCTCATAGTCTACATTTCACATAAGAAGGAAGATATAAAGGGAATGAAATGATAGAGAAATTTACAAACTAATAAAACATATATCATGAATCTCAAATGGCAAAGATGTTTACATAACAACATGCCCTCAGGCTTACAATTCAAAAGTTAAAACTGCTCAAGATTTCTCCTCTCTTGGATCATGAATCCAACCACCTCCAAGAGCTCCATCCTTCCTTTAGTAGAAAATAGCATCCAAACAATTATTTGGAGATCGAAGCCCATCTCTTTCATTGGATTCTAGGTCCTAGAGATAGGTGGAAACAATCAACGAGACAAAAATCCAACAAACTCCTAATTTTCAGGATGTTGTTGGAAGTCATTAATAAATTTGTTTCCAACTCACTGCATGAGGTCTTAATGGGGATAAATCTTAGGTGGAAGTGTCCCTTAGCATCTAACTGATCTATGATAAGTCATTTGAACCCTCCTTGACAGGTGGAAACCTACAAACAAGGCGAATATCCAACAACTATGCAAAACTGAGAGTTTGTAGGGCCAGTTTGCAATGCACTGGTGTTTTAATTATATCTCTCGAATTCCAAACTGGGTTAGGATGAAATTCAGTCAAAACGTTAATGTCATTATCATGCTCATCCACAAAAAAATTCAAAAAAACCCACATCACCGTTTTGGAGTTATGATCAAATATTTATAAGAAGTTGCTACATGAAATGAGTTCACAGCGCCCCTATCAGCCAGTTCACAGTGCCTGTGCTAGTTCACAATGAAAAAAGGAAATCAAGAAACCAAACCCCTTTCTTGACCTTCAAATAGGACGCAAACTCTCATAGAGTACCTAATGGCCCTAATTTTGATGCTCATATCTTTGAATTTGCACAAAGGTGTCTGCAAGTAGCCTAACCTCCAACCCTCCTCTTCAATAGTTCACAATGCATTTGTCTAGGTGAGTTTGTAGTGCCAATTTTAAGATGAATCACAAACTTCAAGGATGTTTCTAATTTTGGTAACATAATCCCTGAAAAATGGGTAAATTTCAGGTGTTGATAACCATAAAATCCCCTTTGAAAAGATCCTTTAGAGCAATTATTATAAATGAAATAAAAATGTACTTGGAGTACGCTGTGAACTCTCTTAGTGAGTTGGAAACACACATACTTGGTTTGACTTGACACTTGTGCAAATGGATAATGACAAAAAGAAAACTCAAGTACAGACTGGAGGTGTGACAAGTCAACAACATAATGAAGAAAATCTAAAGTGTGACTCATAAGGACCGTTATCCTTATCATGATGGATAATATTAGATCATCAAGACCTATACATCCTATGTGTTAACATAATGTGCTCTACGTATCGATATATGTTGTAAGAACTCACATATATAAAGTATTATAACAATGAAACCCCAAAACATGTGGGATATGCCCCATGTTTAAAAATAAGTATGCCAACATGTGTGAATTTCACATATACTTCTATCAGTTCCTTATTGTTATTCGTGGGAATGATTATTAATGCTCACAAATCAATTTGGTTAGGCGACGAGTCATTTACAGGGCATGTTTTAAAATATAGCAAGGTGAAAAAACAACATAATGAGGATTCTAGAAAGGCACATGAGGATTTTGAATGCTTTTGTCTTTCAAAACCCTAGTTTACTTGATAAATCTCTCTCTCTTTTGTTAAAGGTTCCATGCTTGATTTAATTTGACAACAAACATGTATATTTTCGATCAATAATGCGACAACATCAATATCACCAAAATCATAGTTATATCAGTATCTCTGTCCATCGAGCATATACCTTGGAATATTCATACAATCAACTTTAGATGTGTTCAGCAAGAGACCTAAAAGGGCGCTTGAGTGTCCATTTCCAAGGGGAGCTAGACATTGATGGGCTTACAAGGGAATGGTACCAATCATTGTCGAGGGTAATCTTTAATAAAGGCGCTTTGTTGTTTACAATTGTTGGTAATTAAACAAACTTCTAGATAAAACCTAATTCTATCTACCAAACAAATCATCTCTCATACTCTAAGTTTACTAGGAAGGTGGTTGCATAATCTTTTTTTGATCGTCAACTTTTGGATGTTCACTTTACTCGTTCATTTTACAAACACATTCTTGGAGTCAAGGTTACTAATCATGATATCGAAGCTATTGATCCAAATTACAACAAGAATTTGAAGTGGATGGGTGCCTGGAAACATAGGAATAACATCATCTCCATATTTCTAGGCATGAAATTAGTAGCTAATCAAATATCTCAGATTTAAAGGGATCAAGTCAAAATTATAAATTGGGAAGCCATGAAGAAATAGTTTTAAGGGAAGGAAAAGGGGAATATTCTTAGGTGAAATTTCATTTGAAGGAAAAGGAGGGATCGACTTGATTTGGAGGTCATCTCTAAATTATAAATCGGTAAGGAAGATAAGGAGGAAGGGGCACAATATAGAGATCGAGCCAGACTTTCAAATCAAGAAGGAAGATAAGGAGGAATGGGCCCAATCAGTAGGTCGGGCATGACTTGCATATTATGAGGTAGAGTTGGAAATAGAGGGCTTGATCTAGAAATTGAGTCTAATTGGGGAATTGATAGGAAGGCAAAGTTTGAACATAGAAAATGAAAGGAAAATATTTCAAACATTTACAAATGGCTCATAAAGATAAAGAACTTGGCTAAGTCTTAAATACCTTAGGTATTTGTAAACTTCAAAGACAAGACTTGATTTTGAATGCAATTGCCATGAAGTTCTTTGAGGACTCGACAATATGACAACAAATTGAATAACAAAAGTGTGAGAATGGGCTGGTTCTCATTCTCCTTCTCCTCGTCACTCTAATTACAAAAGTGAGAGAAGGGACCAATGCTTTTTCTCCTCCAAAAAATTACTACTAAAGTATGAGAAAGGGCTTGTGCTCCTTCTCTTCCTCCCAAATATTAATGAAATGTGAGAAAGGGCTAGTGCTCCTACTTCTCACTCAAATTATAAAAGTGTGAGAAAGGGGCCATGCTATATCTCCACGTCACTCAAATGAAAAAAGTGTGAGAAAGGGATAATGGTCCTTCTCCTTCATCTCATCACTCAAATTACAAAAGCATGAGAAAGGTCCATTGTTGCTTCTCCTTCTCCCAAAAATTACTAAGTATGTGAAAGGATAGTGATCCTTCTCTTTCTCTTGAAAATTACTAAAGAGCGAGAAAGGTCCAATGATCCTTCTCGTACTCACTTAAATAACTAGTGTATAAATGGACCATGCTTCTTCTCCTCCACTTTCAAATGGAAAAAGTGTGAGAAAGGGCCAATGCCCCTTCTCATCCTCACTCAAATTACAAAAATTTGAGAAATTTCCTATGCTCCATCTTCTCCTTAGTCGAATTATATAAGTGTGAGAAAGTACTAGTGCTCCTCCTTCTCCTCATCACTCAAATTAAAAAAGTGAGAGAAAGCGTCAGTGTTGCTTCTCCTCCTCCCAATAGTTACTAAAGTATGAGAAAAGGTTAATGCTCCTTTTATTCCTCTAAAAAATTAATAAAGAGTGAGAAAGGGATAGTGATCCTTCTCATGTTCATTTAAATAACAAAAGTGTGAAACATGGCCCATGATTCTTCTCATCCAATTTTGAATGGGATAATTGTGAGCTAGGGTTAGTGCTCATTCTCCTTCTCCTCCTCACTCTAATTACAAAAGTGTCAGAAAGGGATGGTGATGCTTCTCCTCCTCCCAACAATTACTACAATATGTGAATGTGTCAGTGCTCCTTATCTTCCTCCCAAAAATTACTAAACTATGAGAAAGGCCCAATGCTCCTCTCCTGCTCAGTCAAATTACAAAAGTGTGAGAAAGGGCCCATGCTAATTATTCTCTTGTTTCAAATGGAGTTGACACAAAAACATTTCCTTGGCCAAACTAAGGGAGTTGACACAAAAACACCTCCTCTAGTATGTTGTCTCATACACCGAATGAAAGGATGAGCTTTAATATTGTTGGAATAATGAGAGGGGAGGGGGGGCGGGGTGAATTAGTATGAGAACTTTTATTAATTTTAACCACAACATGTATTGTTTAACTTTATGAGCAGTTCATCAATATCATTCAAAACATCATGTGCAATATAAATAAACAATGAACAATAAGCAACCACACAAGTACACAGTGCACCCAAATTTTACGTGGAAACCCAATGTAGGAGAAAACCACATAATGTTTTTTCTTATATGTTAGAAGAAATACATTCATAGGAAGCACCGACTTCCTTGTTTTCTAGCTACATGTGGAAGGATGCTCCAACCACCTAGTTTCTCAGGATCCAACCTGAAGGAAGCTACAACTCCTTTAGTTTTCCAGCACCAACCAGAAGGAGGCTATAACCCCCTTTCCTTACCTCATCCTGTCGCTCTGAAATATAAATGGAGACCAAAATTTGCATGCCACAAACTCTATCAATCTTGTCACTGTAAAACATATCACATCAATCTCATCAACCAATTATATATGATCGCCTAGATATCATATACAATATCCCAAGTGTATAGCTCAAACCATGTGCCTATCATCACAAATATATCTCTCTAATCATGTGCCATACATGTACCAATATCCATAAACCAATTATAATGAAACATCACATCAATCATGTATCAAAAACTCATTGTTATGCAACATCAACTTGTGCCAATATCTTCAATGATAGATCTCAAAAAAAATTCCTCAAACATGTACCATATAACACAAGATATTCCTCAACAAAATAATGAAGAATATGTGTCAAGAAAAACAACAAGTGCACCATCAATGTGCCTCTGTAGATTTTCCTCATACATCATGTACCATACAACCAATAGTAACTCAAGGGAATATACTCAACCTCACATGACCATACCTTAATCCATCACCAAGATCCAACTTCAAACAACCATATAAACATACCTTTTACTTTTGTAGATGATTTTTCTATACCTAAACACTATCACACATGCCTGTAGAATTTCCTTAGCTTTTGTAGTATGATACAAACCTCATCCTTCAGATCTGGCTTTTCCTCGCAGAACGAAGCATGTTGTCTAACAAGGCCTCGCGTGACAAGCCCTAGATAACTCGTGCTTGTGGAAATAAATAATTATTGGGTTGAAAATAAGGGAAGTGATAGTCTTCTACTCTTTTCTCTATGAGCTACCATATCTTAGAAGAGCCCTTGATCTCATAAGTGATCCCTTGGAAAGCATCATGAGATTTCCACATACACTATTTTAGATCAGATTCCATCTCTTGTAAGGCTTGTTCAACAATAGTAGGAGCTTATGAAGGAATTTCATTTAGTGCAACCTGCCAATCTTTCTCTCAGTCGAACTGTAGCTCAACTTGTTGGTACTCCGGTTCCCATGCTTAGCAATATATCATGGATTCTATAATGTCCTACCCTTGTGTCTATAAATGTTGCATTCTCTTGTATAATTCCCTCTACATTATGTTCAATTCATTTTGTACTTTAAAGGCATATTTGATGAATTTATGAATTTGATAATTGTGGGATTTATAATATTCAACTGGTCCTTCTTATTCCCTTGAAACCTATTCTACTTCAAACTCAACCCTCTCCTTTTTATCTACAATATATTTATAGGTCTTCTTCCTTGCTTCTTCTTCTTCTTCTTCTTTAGCTACTACTATAATTGTCCCTTTTCTAATTGGTATTATTTCCCCAGGGTATTATGGTATTTAAATTACCTCTTGAGGTTTACTAATAACCAATCCTTATTGAGTACCTATTTTCCTCTTCCCACATTCCTTGGATTTTGTGTAGAAATTCCTACAAAATGTTAGAAAAACAAAAATAGAGTATACAGGGTTAACTTTGAAAATCAAATTAACTAAAAATGGCATATTCCTTTTAACCATTCAAATTAGACAAGATTTCAAGGTTTTCAAGAATATTAACCCTGAGTTGAAATGCATGCTAGAGAAATGGGATTTATTCCTTTGATTTTAATGAAAATTCCTAATGCAGGTTCAAACTTGGGAAATAAGGATTACATGCAAAATTATTGATACTTAAATTATTCCCTTGAATGTTTGAATAAATCTCCAGATCACAATAATCACTTATTGAACCATAATTCACGATATGTGTAAAATTTGATTCATGCTTCAAAAAACATTTTATTATTAAAGTTCAAAAGGGTGGTGGTTTGAGCATATCACACTATTTTATTTATCCCAGGTAAGACATGCTTTAAAGCATGTGCAAATGTACACATAACATACTTCAACAAGCACAATTCAAATGCCAATATGTTTTTCAAGTGCAAAGAGTTAGAAAGTAGAAGGGGGAATGGTATGTGAATCTGGGTCAACTAAAAAAATTAGGACCCATTATCACTAATTTAGGCGAGGGAAGGCTAGATTTTAAAGCTAGGCTTCATCCTAAAATCATGGTACAAGTTTTTGTACAAGGCCTATTTCAAAATTGGGGCTGATTGAGAAATTGTGACCCGGTGTCACTAACATTCGTAAAGGAAAGGCTTGATCACAATCAAACTCAAAAATGGTTTCACACATGCGAAGAGTTAAAAAATGGTTTCACGCATGTGAAGAGTATGAAATCTAGTTTCACACATGAGAAGAGTATAGAAGATGGTTTCACACATGTGAAGAGTTCAAAAATTGTTTCACAAGTGTGAAGAGTACAAAAGATGGTTTCACATGTGTGAAGAGTACAAAATATCATTTCACACATGTGAAAATGCTTCACACGATTGAATAGTTCAAAAATGGTTTATGTTAGAAAAACAGGACCACGGAGCAATAAAATAAAACAAATGTAGAAATAAAACACAAAAGATACAAAATACAATAGAGACACATATATACATGGTTCACCCAATGTGGGCTACATCCACGAGAGAAATTGCCAGGTCCTTCCTTATTATTATCCAACAAAATGAAGGGATACAACCTACAACATACCCGTTGTAACTTGCTCTTCTTTCTCTCATAGTATCCTCTCTCACAATTGATCCATATGGATTTCAGTGCCCTCCCACCTATTCCAACTGGTTCATTTTGACAGTTTTCCAATTTTGCAATTTTTTCCTAGTTTTTGGGTCCTCAACTTCCGGGTCCATTTTGAGGCCCTAAACAATGTTTTTAGGGCCCACTAGAGTTAGATTGTAGACAAATTCAAAGTCTAACGAAACTTGTGTAGTCCTCAGATAGACCTTTCCAACGAGCTATCGTGCACCTAAAATAGAGACCGTCTGAAAAAGTTACGACCCAAGGAAGTTGATGTACTAACTTACCCCAACATGGCCCACATGACTTTTGGCGCTTCATCTCCTAGGGTTAGGTTTTTGGATGTCTAGGGTTTTGGCATTCATTCTTATTGTAAAAAGGCCTTTAGAGCCTCATTGTAATCATGTTCTTGCGAATGAGCACAGGCGTCAAATATCTTCTTAAAGATATGCCGCCACCATTCCAGCAAGCTTGTTTTCCGCGGCATTTTACGGTTTCAGTTTATTTCCTTATTGAATAGAAACCAGTTCTATTGTATCTTTGTTATTTTGTGTTAAGAATATTTTAATAATAATCTGTATTCATTTCGTTCTTCTCATAAAATATGGATCAGTGGTATCAGAGTGGTCTGCTCCTTGTCATTCTTAATGCATGTCCCCAACGAGGTTAGGGTACAAAGAATTGGGTCTCAAGCTTATTTCTCTTGAGGACAAAAGCTCTCGCACACCCAAACGACCTCTCTTGGTAGGAGAAAATAAAGATGAAGAGAAAGGTGTTCCTTTCAAACTGCTGCTCGAGGGATCCCTCATACAACAGAGGAACAAGATGATGGATAGTTTTGTGCAAATCCTTCAGTGGCTACCAACAGAGGATGCATATTACTCAAGAGGAGGTGTCGCCCACTTCAAGGTACAAATAAAATTTGATATTCCTATATTTGAAGGTCAGATAGACACAGATGTTATAGACAAATGGTTGAATCTATTAGAAGGATATTTCTCTGCCCATAACTTTTTGAATAGAGAAAAGATTATTTTTTCACTCCTCAAAGTCGTTCTCCATGTCAAAGATTGGTGGGAAACATTCTGTGAGAAAAATGAAACAGAGGAAACCACATTATTTACATTCGTGGTCACCTAGGAGTCCTTCATGGATGATATTAAGGAACAATACTACCCTGTCGAAAGTTATCACGACTTGTATACAAAATGGACTACACTGCAGTAGGAAAGAGACCAAGCAGTGCTCGAGTTCATAAACATATTCCATACCTTGCATACCAAGTTGGGTATCAAATATTTGGAGTGACATATGGTGCTCAAGTATCGTGGTGGTCTGCATAGATACATCCAGGCTGAAATGGAGTTTTTTGACATCTCATCCTTGGGTGCAGTCTACAAATATGTCGTCAAAATCGAGCAGAAGATTAAACAAAAAATGCGGTAATTTGGGCCTGGGAACCCCTCACAACAAAATAAAGGAAAGGGAAGCCCAAACCCGCAAAAAAAAGGACATAGAAAAGATGAAAAACATCAGGAAAACCAATCCAATCCGCAAGCAAAGAAGGACACTGGAAACACAAAGAAAGACACTGGGAAGTGGTGTGACTTCCATAAGATCCCTTGGCATAACATTGTTGATTGGTGCTTAAAGCAGTCCCTGGTGGCTAAGGTGAAAGCCTCTGAATCAAATGCGGGTTTCGAATCTAATTCAGAACCAGAAAGGGGGATATAGATCATTGATGCGGAACCCAGTGCTACCGTTGCTACCACAAAGCTCCAACATGATGAATCGGACGAGCTAGAGGAAGGCGAGCACCTTTTCCATTTATAGATGTGGGTGAAGGGTACCCCACTGCACTTCATTGTTGATAGCGGTAGCCAAAAGAACCTCATCTCAGCAAAGGTCATCGAGCGGATAGCCCTTTCGACAACTCTACACCCGCAACCCTACACCATTGGGTGGCTCCGTCAAGGAAGCAATCTTCACATCAGCCAACAGTACCACCTGTCGTACGACATCAAGCCCTTCAAAGATGAGGTATTGTGTGATTTTTCTCCTCTCAAAGTTTGTAATGTTCTTTTGGGCCAACCGTATTTATGAAAATGTCAAGTTGTATATGAGTCTAGGCCTCACAGTGTTATTATTACTTTGAGAAAGAAATTATATAGGAGACTAGAGGTAGTCCTACCTAGTGATATTTCCTTGATCTCTGCCAAGCAATGCAGGAAGGTCATCTCTCAGACCGAGAAGTTTGTCTTCTTCATGATTTTCTCTCAGAGTGAGAAAAATATGACAGCCACATCTAGGGTCTCCACGACCGACCTCTCCACACAACAAATTCAAGTGGATAAGGTCGTGGAAGGATGCTCATATATCTTCTCCTCACCCACCAGGGTACCTTTGCACTGTCAGGTCAAGCATACCATCAATCTGACCCCCGATGAATTTCTTTCAAATGGGCTAGTCTACTGCTTCTCTCTATTAGAGAAAGAGGATATCAAGTGGTAGATCTAAGAACTTCTCCACAAGGGGCACATCCATCCCATCTCATTGCCTTGTGGAAGCCCAATCGTGTTGGGGCAGAAGTCAGATGGGAACTGATGACTCTGCATTGATTATCGGGCCGTAAATAAAATCACAGTCGGGAACCGGTACCCGATTCTCCAAATCGACAACCCCCTTGATCAACTCATGAGGGCCAAGTACTTTAGTAAGATTGATTTGAATTATAGCTACCACCAGGTCCCAATAGAACATACAGATGTATGGAAGATTGCCTTCAAGTCAAAATAAGGTCTTTTTGAATGGTTGGTCATGCCCTTTGGTTTGACAAATGCTCTAGAAAATTTCATGAGGATGATGGACAATATCCTATGGCCATTCATCGATACTTTTGTAGTGGTGTATCTATATGACATCTTCATCTACAACAAGACTTGGGTAGAACACTTGCAACATATTCAACAGGTTTTCCACACCCCGCAGCATCAAAAACTATATGCCAACTTGGAAAAATGTTCCTTTGGTAGGGAAAAGGTCCATTACATAGGCTACATCGTTGATCAACATGGTGTACATGTGGATCCAGCCAAGACCCAGGTCATCCGTGATGGGCCAGCCCCAACCACACTCACTGAGCTTCGAAGATTCTTGGGCCTTGCTAATTTCTATTGTAGGTTTGTGTTGGGATTCTCCCATATTACATGGGCCCTTAGCCAAGTAACCAGGGGTGGTGGTAATGAAAATATTATGTGGGGCATGTCCCAACAACAAGCGTTCAATGATTTGAAGCATATATTATGATCAGCCCCAATACTTTCATTATCGGACCTACAACAACCCTTTGAGATCGAGACAAATGCTTTAAACTATGTTGTGTGCATCATTCTCACTCAGCACGACCACCCCGTGGCCTATCATAGTGAGACAGTATCAGATTATGTCCGTAAGTACCCTACTTATGACAAATAAATGTACTCCATTGTGCAACTTGCCTCCAGTGGAGACATTACATTCTTGGGAAGGAGACAATCATCCACACTGATCATAAGCCACTGCAGTTCATGTAGATGCAAGGAAAATTGCAGAATGAACACCATCATAAGTGATCCACATACTTGAAACAATTCCACCTCAACATCAAGTATAAAACATGAAGTACCAACCAATTTGTTGATTTCCTCAGCCGACCTCCAGTCACAACACTCACCACGGTGCTAGACTCTTGCGGCCACGAGACCTCTGGATGGCCCCACCTCTATGAGACAGACCCTGAATTCGTCACCACCTCCCAAATGTTGGGCACAAACTCAATTGTCACTAATTTCCACATTCAAGATGGGATATTGTGCGATCTATTCCATCTTCAAGATGGGATATTGTGCGATCTGTTCCATCTCTACATTCCATCAAGAAAGCACGTGAATCTGATTTGGGAAGCCCACTACAGTCGGCTGGCATGACACTTCGACGTCAAAAAGATAGTGGCAATACTACAAAAACATTTCTACTGGCCGAAAATTCGACAGGATGTGGGAAAGTATATTAAGTCCTGCATTGCCTGCGCTATTGCCAAACCGAACACCAAGAAACAGGGCATGTACACCCCTCTACCTACTCGTGAAATTCCATGGGAATCCATCTCAATGGACTACATGTTGGGCCTTCTATTGACCAAGAAGGGAAATGACTGTGTTTTTGTGGTTGTTGATCGCTTTTCCAGGATGGCGATTCTGGCTGCCTGTAAGAAGAGCATCACAACAGATGCCACTACCAAACTCTTCTTTGAACAATTATGGGTACATTTTGGAATCCCAAAAACCATTGTCTCATATCGGGATAGTTGGTTCCTCAGCACATTCTGGTCGATCTTCTAGTCACTGCTGGACACTAAGCTCACCAAATCCACTGCTTTCCACCACCAGACAGATGGCCAAACTAAGGTTGTCAATCAGATGATCGTTCATATCCTATGCATGTACAATTCCAAGAAACCCTACACATGGGATGAGAGTCTTCCCTATGTTCAACATAGCTACAACCGAGCACTACATAGATCAACCAACTGCAACCCCTTTTAGGTGGGTTTTGGATTCCAACCATTCGGTCCCATGGATGTTGCACTACCCCTTGTGGCCACCTTGGTCGACTCATCCCCTACTCCAACTAAGGCTGACAAAGACACCCGATTCATTGAGAGGATCTAGCAGATATACCAACAGGTTGAGGATATTTTACAAAATTCCAATTCCAAGTACAACAACTTCATGATCAACACCGGGTGCCACATAAGTTTGAGGTGAGATACAAAGTTTGGTTGAACTTGCAGAAACAACACCTTAGAGGGCCCCATCAGAAGCTTCGCTCGCTCCGTCATGGACCTTACACCATCACAAAGGCTATGGGTGACAATTATTTTGAGCTCAACATTCCTCCTTTCCTTGGCCTACACCTAATGTTCAATGTGACTCTTGTTTGGCCATATTTCCCACCATTATTGGACACCTCAGAGATAGAAGAACAGTTGACACCAACAAAGCTCAACACTGACTGCATGCAACAAGAATCCTGCGATCATATTGTGGACACAGAGGTCAAGGGCACTCGACAACAAATGATCCAACTTTATCGAGTTGTCAAATCAAGGCAACTCCTGCACCAAGGCAAGTGGCTCACCCAGAGGCAAATTCGACAGAAAGTTCCTCATGTGATGGGGGAACTCAACGCAATGTAGACCATTGCTTCATAAGGGGGGAGGATTTATCCAAATGGATTTCGGTGGTCTCCCACCTATTTTAGCTGGTTCATTTTGTCAGTTTTCCAGTTTGGTAGTTTTTTCCTAGTTTTCAGGTCCCCAACTTCCGAGGCCATTTTGAGGCCCTAAAAAACATTTTTAGGGCTCTCCATAGTGAGACTATAGACAAAGTTAGAGTCTGATCGCAA
The DNA here is from genome assembly GCA_000966675.3 of Picea glauca. NCBI lineage: Eukaryota > Viridiplantae > Streptophyta > Pinopsida > Pinales > Pinaceae > Picea > Picea glauca. The sequence goes on from JZKD02S1067874.1 coordinate 854,888, forward strand.
CATGTGCAGTCCTTGGATAGACATTTCTAACAGGATATCAAGCGCCTAAAATGGAGAACGTATACAAAAGTTACGACCCCGAGAAATTGATGTACTAACTTACCCCAATGGGGCCCACATGACTTTTGGTGCTTCATCTCCTAGGGTTAGGTTTTTGGATGTCTATGGTTTTGGAATTAATGATTATTGTAAAAAGGCCTTCAGAGCCTCATTGTAATCATCTTCTTGCGAATCAACGCATCCGTCACGTCTCTTCTCAAAGATAAGCTGCCACCATTCCAACAAGCTTGTTTTTCGTTGCATTTTACAATTTCAGTTTATTTCCTTATTAAATATAAACCAATTTTATTGTATCTCTGTTATTTTGTGTTAAGAATATTTTAATAATAATCTATATTCATTTTGTTCTACTCATAAAATCCGGATCAAGAATACAATATTCGCGATAATACACAGTTGAAATACAATTTTCTCATAAAAGAGGGTTTCCTTCTAGGGAAAAAACCCCTAAAAAATAACTTCTACCGTAAGATTTACGACCTTATAATGAACTGTCCAGATTGACTATGAAATTACAATATTTTACAAGTCAATTTTTCCCAATATTTCTCTTCTGGGGCACTTCCCTCCAATCCCTTGCTAGGGGGCCCTACAAAAATTGTCACCCCGCCCCCCACATCCCCCCTTGGGACCCTCCTGGAAACAGTTGTGGTGGGGGAAATCCCCCACACACCCCCTCATTAGGGAATGGGGTCCATGAAAGACCGAAACAAACTTCTGAATCAAAAAGATAATTAGGCTCCACAACCAACAATTTCACACGTGCAAATAAAGAGCTGCGAGGAAGGAAGCCAATTTCAAAATCAAGGCCAATTGAGAAATTGGGGCAATGTGTCACTATTATTCAAAAGGGAAAGGCCAAATTTTGAAGTTGAGTTTGATCACTGAATGAGACTATGGTTATAACACTTTAGTTATTAGAGGGCCCAATTTTGAAGTTTTATACTGGTCAAGGACATGTGGCCTTAAAAGGAACTTATCGAATAAAGTTTAAAAATAATATAAATAAGAAAATGACACGAACAAGGTTGAAATTCCATATGGTCCACACAATATGAATGGTGACGAGAGGGCCCGATTTGGAAATTATGGTTGATTTCCAATTTGGGGTAGGGCAATAACAACTAAGTGAAAATGATGCTTGATTTGGATGTCGGGGTCGATTGAGAATTTGGGATTTAGTAAAGGTTTTTACTTGGTTGAATTTCAAAAAGAGAAATAAAAGTTTGAAAGGAAGGAAGAGACATTCAAACAAAGTTAAAAAAGAAAGATCGCGTATAAAATAGGGGAAAAATTGAAGAATTGTATGAGATGAATGGAGGTCCCGATTTGGAGATTTGGGATTATCCCAAAATTAAGACCCTAATTTTGGCATTTGAGACTGATTACCAAATCAAGGAGGGATTGATTTATAAATCGGGCCTGATTTCCAAATCAAGGAATGAATTAAGTAATCAAATTGGAAAAGGGGCACGATTAGATAATCGGTTCCTATCTAGAAATCAAGGACCAAAGGAGTTTTAAAAAAGAAGCAAAGAAACCAAAAACTGAGTGAGGAATAAAGCTCAATAAAAGAAACTAAGTCAAAACCAAACAAGTAAAACATGAAGGACCATATAAAAGAATGAATCAGTGTGGAAAAAAAATGAGGAATCAAAGTCAATTATTTGTCAAAAAAAAGGAAGCATACTCAAACCAGTAAAAAACTTAAGGCAAGGCCCCAAGATTTTCTCAAAACTTAAGGGATTTGTTGCAGGCACAACAAATGGCAACACACGAGGTGAATCAAAGAGTCCTTGATTCAATCAATCCTTTTGATAAAAAATCAAAGATTTTAGAAAGTAATACCTTGGAATTCAAGCAAATGGGTTATTTAAGTCCTTCCATCGTATCATTAACCCATAGTATCACAATTATGCAACTTTGATGATTTAGCATCTTTTCCTGAACATAGAAAGTGTGAAGTTGATTTCCTTTAAAGCTTCACCTAATATTTTAGGTAACACTCATAATCACAAGGTTTTTCTTTAAATGGGGTTGAATATTTTTTAGTAAACAAGTTGTTTCACTTTCCCCAGTGGAGTGTAGTGCCCTATTTTTCTTGACTAGTTTGATAGATTGGACTTTACTATTTGAGGGAAATTTATTTACAAAATGACCCAGTTTATTGGCTTGTGTTATGATGATAAAACTTAGACTTTTTAATTATTTTCATTAGTTTTAAATTGATGTAATGGTAATTTGTACGAATTTTATTTAAATGCTTAGGTGAAACATGGATAAATAAAATGTACATTGACATGATGTAATTGACAGTATCATTTTATATGATTATGATACATGGAAATTGATATATTTGAGGTGCAATTATTTTCAGATGCTACTGATGGTTTTCTTAGTTGATAGGGAAGTCACAAGTGTACATCGACATCCAAGTGCATCAATAATGTGTAGACTGAGAATACATAATTTAATTTATGATAAGTGTACATGGTATCATTAGGAAAGGAGGAAGACAATTATTGTCACCCCCTCCCCCCCCTC
>JZKD02S1067874.1:861545-871928 GCA_000966675.3 Picea glauca
GAATGTCCACCTCAGGTACAAAAGTAGAGACAACGAGAAGTGGTTTAGTCCTTGGGCTCTGGGATCCTTTTCAACTAACAGAAGTATTGGATCTAAGAAGCTTCACCTATAATAGTAAAATTGGTATAATTGTGCAAGAAAGAGTTAAATAGGTTCCAGTGATAGAAGGAGCCCCTATATTAGTGGTTACTCAAGTCCCCATCATAGGAGATGTCAAGGAATACCAATTGGAAACAACTAGGGTCGATTCTACATTTATGGATGCAACCATAGAAAATATACAGAGGCTATGCCAACATAATGAAGAAAAGGAGGCAAGGATTAGGGAGCTAGAAGAAATACTTCAGCAAGTAAATATCGATGAAAGAAACTTCCTCAACTTTAAAGACAGTGCCGAGAAGGTTAGAAATGACTTAGAAGGTTCCATTATTGACATGTACGCTCATCTATGCGTGCTCCAAGATACAACTACAGTGATCATCGAACAAACTAACTAGATACAAATGAAGCTGACACACTACAACACTATCCGTGAAGGTATAACTAACATTGATATGTGGATAGAGGAAAATACTGATGCACCTCTTAAGTTATATAGGCCATCAAATTTGAGAAAAAGACCGATTTGTATGCATTGGATCATTTCCAATAGATAGGACAAAGAGATGATAGAGAAGTAACTAAATCTATGGAAATATGTTCTAGAATCCACAAGGTTTCTCAAGAACTGATCAAAAATGGCCACCTCCCAAGGTTAGATGAACTTGGGAAAAACCTAGTAGCAGAAGAAATGGTAAATGAAGTTCAGTTCAGTGCAAATTGAAGGAAGCAAATAGCTAAAGAAACTACCTTTGTATACATCGACCTTATTGATCAACATCTGCTACATCTAGTAAATCTTCATACGATGGTGCAAACTTTCATGACAAAGTTAGAAATGGATATGAGCACCCTCGATGACAGTATTTCTCTGAACAATGGAACATTAGAGAATCAAACATATCGGAGGATTGAATCACTCTACAACTAGTGGGAAGTCTGGATGACCTACCTTAGAAGCAAAAGTTCATAAGAAAAGGACATGATACTTGCCCTTTTTTCGTTCTTTTCCTACTCTTAATTTCATCTTTTATTACACACTTATCATTAGGGAAGAGAAGATGAACCATTTTGTAACTGCATCTTCAAGAAAAAAACAAAGATACACATGGGAGTTAATAAGTTTTGTATAAAATAGGGTAGAAGCTCATTTGATAGGGACATTTTGGATTTTCAAGCATTGAATAGATCCAAGAAAATTTCTAAGAACTTATACACTATTAATGAATATTGAGAATCCCTCAGATCTAATAGATTATAGAAGGAATTATGTGTAGAAATGGATCAGATCTTTGAACTACTTTAAGTGAAGATAATTACTATTTCTATGGACTATAAGAATGCTTGTTTGTTGTAGAATGATTCTCATGCAATATTTGTCATTCTGCAGTTATTGATTTTTCTTTGAATATTTAAATGCCTTGAGATTTGTTGGTTGTTATCGTACACTTTGTTGTGATCTAGATTAATTTGATTATATAAATTTGTATGCAATTGTCTCCAATATTTCCCTTTTGTTACAGCTAACTGTCTAAAATTTGTGTAGGATTTTTGTCACATTGATAACTCACCAGTTTCTCTAGTGTGCTCCCAGCTAGGATAGGTTAACATAGATTAGTGATAGATTAGTCATATTTGCATGCATCTTCATCTACATATTTGCATTACAATTTCACCATCCATCCGCCTCATCAATACATCGGACCTTAACCGGTGTGAAAACCAAAAGACACCAACAAATGGCAATCGATCCAAATTCCAAATGGGACTCCTAATTTAAATGGTGTATAGTCTAGTTGGGACCATATACCGGGGAGTACCCCTTGTTGTTGTCGAGTGAAGTTGAACTCGTCAACAAAATTGGCGCTAGAAGGAGGGCCATTTTTTATGGCTTATATACGTGAATTAAACAATAACCAAAATTAGTATTCAATGAGCAATCCCAACCCTCAATGAGCAATCCCAACCATTTTTCTCTAATTACACTCCCTCCATATTTCCCATCAACCCTATTTTTCCCTGTTCACATGACAATTAATGAATGATGTGTTATGGATGGATTTGCATGTATCTCATGTCAATTTTGGAGAAAAATTTGGGTTCATGTAAGTAGAGTGTCATGTATGGTTTACTGAGAGCTTCATTACTAACAAAATGTTGCTACATAATGAGATTTTTCAGTAGAGGAAGCAATGGTCAAAATAATAGAGGCAGGGGAAATTGGAATTGAGGCCATAGGAGGCCTAGATTTTCTATCCCTTTTTTACGTTGACCCACAAGAATTGAACCAACTATTCCAAGATGGGTTCTTTAATTGGGTTGTCCATGGGATAATGCATCCTCAACCAAAAATACCCCCTTTCCATTCTCCTAAGAATATTCCTAGCATTTCCATTCCTCCACATGTGCCCTTGCATTCTGAATTCCCCACAAATGACGGTTGACAAGATATTGTCAACTAGCTTGTCTCTCATCATCGTGGTTGGCCCATTATGTCATTTCCTTTACCAAAACCTGTTAATCCCAATACCCAAATTGTCCATGCTATTTCGCCAGTTCATTCTTCACACGCTGGTAAGAGATTGAAAATTGATATTCTCCAACCTGTGCAAGACAAAGGAAAAACAACTTCTTCCCCTTCTTCTCCCTCCATTGATTCCTCTAAATCTATGTATTCCTACCTTCATTTAAAGGATGACTGCTCCCATGTGATAAACGAGATACAACCCCAAGGGTCCAATCAACCACGAGCTACTTTAGAAAAGTGTAAGGGAAACAACAGTGAGAAAAGGAAAATTGTCTCACAAAGTGGAAAATATGGTTTTTAAATTATGTTTTATATGATTCAGTTGATGAGGACAATGTTTAATGGCTTTCATCATATTTGGACAACAATCCCTATTTTTTATATTTTGTGGATAATGTGTATATATATTCTTTTTAGATATGATATAAATTATTGTTGATATTTAAATATCGAGTTTAAAAGATCTTCAAGGGAGTTACAAAGGTGGCATATGGTCAAAGTGATTATTTTCTGTGTTATATTTCATGATTTAAAAATAAGATATTCATGAGAGTCACAAGGGGTTCCACCTACCTAGTTATTATTAATTAAGATACTTAACTAAATTATTATTATTTATTTATCCTAAACTAATTAGTTAAGTTAAATCAACCTAACTAAAGAAAGTAGTTGCACTACTTCAACTTATTTGGAAATAATAAAAGCTCAATGAGAAGAAGAGACAAAGGGGATAATAGAAGGGGAAAACAAGACTACGTTTTTCTTTTTAGTTACAAGAGATAGTTTTGATTTTCATTCATTTCTGAGTTTATTCAAATCCTAATTCTCTTCTTGAAAATGAGGTCTTATTGTAGAAAGAAAGGTTCAAGACTTAACCACACTTTTCAGAGGCTTGTTTTAGAGGTTTTGATTCATCCTTGATAGTTCTTATATTCTTTTCTGTTTGTGAATTAAGTTTCATGGCTAATAAACGATATCTTGCAAAGTAAAAATGGCAGCAGTTGTGGCAAGCTGATCCAAATTATTAATTTCAATTTTACTTTACTGTCAGAGTCTTTTTGTATGGTGTTCATCGGGGATCTCTAAATCAGACTTTGGCCCATTCCCTCCCAAGGTTTTTGTAAAGAGAAAAAAACTTTTTTTTATCTCAGAATGAAATAAAATTATATTGCTATTCTATCTCATACATGTGTATTCACGACTTTGTTACTTTTCTCTTTTGATATCCATGCTTACTTTATCGCAAAATCTGTGTACATTCTAGTATCTTTTATAAAATTTATTTTATATTGCAACATATTTGAATTATAAAATCATCCTCAGTCCTTGTAATTAATACTTGAGTATTGGCTGAATATTTTGAGGCTATAAACCTCGAGCGACATTCCCAACTATCTTGTCCTAGCTAGGCAAGATATGAAAATGACTAAGTAAGGTAATCCATACCTTTTCCTCAACATTATTGTGTCGGTGATGAAGGGTTGATTACAAAGAGAATTCGTTCAGGCTGACATCCATACAATTCATTAAAATATGATTAAATATTAACAACATGTAACATTAACACACACATTCATTGGACACATGATCAACATAAGAAAGGACATAAATAGTTGTAGCTTTCATTGTATTCATTCAACCATTAACATACGAAAACCAAGAGACTCATCATTTATCAAAACCAACTCTCTGTTCTCTTACACCTTGTCACAGTAGTTCATTACAAGGTGCCATGCACTTTCTCCCAAAATTTGCATGTAATAAAAAAACCAGACTCGCAAACAAACTCTTACAAAACATAGGCAGACTTGTCTCTCAATCGAGAGAGCTTAGAGCTAACTGGAAAACATAGACCATAATAAAAACAATCACAATAGCAATAACCAAGAATTTACTAACTCCCTCTCTATTATCATTTCTTCTTTTTGTTTCCTTCCCTACTATGGCACTCTATAACATTCAGTTATGTTGAATTCTAGTCCCATACACTTCTACCATCCGCATGGATTCCACATCACCTCTTTAGAGTCATGTCAGTCTTAAGTAAATTTCTATCTCATCCCTTAACTGCTCCATGATCTCTCATTTTTTCTGCGTTAATCATTCCAGAAGATTTCCCAAATATCATTTTCTTGAATTTGGTGTGCATGTGGTATCTTCTTTATTTCTTGCATGCATAATAGAACTTTGGACTAACGCACACTCTTTATGTCATACCTTGCACAACTACTAGAGTGTGTGTAAAACTATAGCACATGCACAACTATGTTTGTGCACGCACGATCCTTATCCAAAACTTTTGGTTCCAACAACCCCCCACCACTATTATTTGGCTCATCCTTGAACCAATGGATTCATTGAGTAACTAACATGACAAAAGGAACCATCTTCCTGAGTTCCTAAAAGAACTCCTTGAACTAACTATTAGATTCATTAAGGGTGTCATGAAGTTCCTGGGTGAGCTTAACGACCTCATCTACATCAACTGTCATAGCATGAAGAGATGTTAGGTCCATCATATCCATATTTTTTATCATAGGGGTAGTGGCAAGATACATGACTTTCAAGTGGGTATAAAATACTTATGCCTTATCGATCACGTTATTTTCCAACTATGAAATCATTTTCTACTCCACCCGTGCCACAATGATTGTTGGAAATATTGTTGTCATTGATGTCAAACACATGGGGATCCTATAGACATCCAAGATAAATATTACAAGACTACAAATATCCAAGATAAATATTTCAATATGGAGATTTTTGAAACTATTACTTTTGGATTTTTGATGACTAGTTTGGATACACTATATTTGAAGGCATTTTTACCCTACATGCCTATATAAAATGGGAGCACAAGTTATATGGCTGGAAATATTATTTCATGAACTTTCCAACAATATATGGAATTACCTATAACTCCCTAGGAATGATGAGATATGAATTTTTCTATCCAACAACCTAACCAAAAAATTGAGGTCGGCTCAACCAGTCTTTACAAGTTGGCCCAGAAAGTGGGGACATAATTACTATAAACAAAAGATAGATGTGTGCATTTTTAGTAAAACCAATCAAGAGATCAAATTTGAGGTATGGAAAAGTGATATGAGGTGTGTTAAATGTGTTGTGGTGTCGTTTTTGGATATAAAGGTGTGAAAGAGAAGTATAAGGGATTTTCTTAGGGTCTTTCTTGTTCTCAAGGTGCACTATTATGAGGTTTTGATGTTTCCATATGTGCTATTCTAATGTTATGATGTTTCCATCACTGTGATGCTACTTTATGCACCATTCTAATGTTGTGACGTTTCCATGTGTGCTATTATGATGTTGTGATGTTTTTGTCATGGATTATATTCTGAAATGATGCTATGAAGTTGTCCAGCACATGAAGGTTACATCTGACTAGGTTTTGGAGGATTTTCTATGGAATGAAGCATGCAGGTGAAGTCGTAATTTCTCTATGTATGAAGATCCTGGATTGGTGTCTACACATATCTTATTGAGTTGGTTCTCAGGTGAGGGTATTGGTGTCTCCAACAGGTTGGTGCCCACAAATATTGTAACAATATGTTGGTTCTTACGGGTGCTGCTAGATTGGTGCTCAATCGAGGAGATTGATGTCTTCAGTAGTTTGGTGCCTACATCTTGCTAATTTAGTTCTTGGTTAAGGATATTGGTGTCTCCAATAGTTTTGGGCCTACAATCTTTGTAATAGTAAGTTGGTGCCTACATGAATTTATAGAGATAAGTTTTATTGTTTTCTCCTGATTGAGTTTCCATGTTAAACTATGTGCATTATGATTTGAGTTTATATGTGATTATTGTTTCTCAGTTAAAGAATGATTGATGAATGGTTAAATAAAGTAAAAATTATGTTATATTGATTCACCCCCCCCTCTTAGTATAAGCATAAGTTCAAAAATCGATATCAGAGAAGGTTCCTTTAGAGACAATTTAACAACTATAAGGAAGGTTTTGAGCACATTTGGATTGTAATGAAGGTATCCCTACAAACATAGCTCTTTTGTTTAATGTAAGAAAATATTCACCATGGATTATACGAATGAAGGTATATTTGTAGGCCCTTGGCTTTGGTATTTGGGAATCAGTCACAACAAGTTATATAGATGAAACTGGGAAGGAGTCAAGTGAAAACAATGAAAAATAAATATAGATTATCTTGAGTGACCTACCAAATTATGATATTGTCAAGATAATGAAGTGTACAACAACTAAACATATTTGGGATAAGCTACAAAACAATTATGAAGAGATATTTAGTGAATATGGATCCAATGACTATTCCCTTCATGACTCAGAGACAAAATAAGCACAAGTTGTGAGAAATCTAAAAGTAGGACATGGAAAAACCAAAGAAAAGGAAAATAGTGATGATAAATAAGAATCTCTCTCCATAACCATGGAAACAAAACCCACCGATGAAAAACATGGATATAATCAGAAATAAAATCTAGATTCAGAAGAAGAAGACATTGATGGGGAAGTGAATCTTGAAGTAAAACTCATTAGTGCCTTAAAAGAAATAGACAAAGTCATGGAAGAGAATATAAAGAAGAAGGAGCAATTACAAAAACATGAAAAGAAGGATCATGATATGGAAGAAACAAATAAGACAATAATTATCCTGAAGACTTAACTAGAAGAGGCAAAAAGGGTAGAAGAAGTGGTGTGAAGACAACTGAAAGAAAATGAAGAAAATTGTGAGAGGCTAGAAGTTGAAATAGTTTCCTTAAGAAAGGAACTAGAGAAAATAACTGATTAATTGAAAAAAATCTTGAAGTTTGGAAAGAGTACTGAAATATCAGATAATATTTCTAGTTTCCAAATGTCACAATTCATCAAGATAGGTCTCAGCTACAATAGAAAACAAAATACCATCGAGGTATATGGAAGCATTAAAGTCACAAATCCATTAGAAAAAGAAAATGAAGAAAAGAATGAAAGCTATGATAATATTCTCAAAGGCTCCACCAAAAATGAAAGCAATAGTAGTAAAGGAAATGATGACCAATAGAAACTCAATTCTTCTCAAAAGAACAACAACAATAAGTTCAGAAGAGTTGTTCCACCACGAATACCTTTCACAAATTGATACCAAAATCGCTTTTTAGTCTACTATTTTTCTTGTAATAATTTTGGTCATAAACAATTAGATTGTAGAGCTTATGCAATAAGTGATCATATGAGAGATATAAATAGATGTTCTTAAAAAATCTCAAAGGATAATTATGTGAGCAACAAAACCAGAAGTTCTCATGGGTTTTATAACAAAAACTGTAATTGATTTTATCCTCTACTTGATATTGAATGCTATAAGTGAAATAATTATAGCCACATAGCATGTGAATGTAAAAGAAACATGTTAAATTCTCCTAAACAAATCGGGGAAGAACATGTTCTTACCAAGCATAGAGAAAAATACACTAGGGTGTGGAAAATGAAGAAAGAAGAACAAAATAAGGAAGAAAGTGGACTTGCACTTTATTCTCAAAATGAAGGGAACCAATGATACATTGCCAGTGGATGTTCAAAATGCATGACAGGGGACTAGACCAAGTTTCTCACCTTGAAGTAAGTAATGTTACTTTTGGAGATAAGGCTTCTACAAGGATAGTTGGAAAAGGTATTCTTAGTCTTGATAATGGAAAGACTAAAACAAAAAGTGTCTTGTATGTTGAAGGGTTAAAGAATAATATACTAAGTGTTAGCCAAATGTGTGATCTAGATTACAACCTCACATTTCATTCTAAAGAGTGTGAGATGAGGAAAACAACTTCATGAAGATTAGTGGAAAATGAAAATAGAACCTCAAGAGATGTATATGTACTCGATAAATTCAAAGGAGAAAAATGTTGTATGGGAGTGATATATCTCTCATATTTTCAGTAAATGGAAGAACAAGATCAGAGGGAGAAACCATTTTCCATTGATGTCAAAGGGAGAGAAGTTGTAGATAAAGGAAGAATTGCAGACATAAGGAAAGTTGCAGATATAGAGAGTATCAAAATTGACTAAGGGTTTCCATCAATGACAAAGGGGGAGATTGTTAGAAATATTTTTGTCATTAATTTCAAAGATAGAGTGAGCCTAAATATGTCCAAGATAAATATTACAAGCCTACAAATGTCCAATATAAATATGTCAAGATGGATATTTTTGAAAGTATCACTTTTGGATTTNTACTTTAGAAAAGTGTAAGGGAAACAATAGTGAGAAAAGGAAAATTGTCTCACAAAGTGGAAAATATAGTTTTTAAATTATGTTCTATATGATTCAGTTGATGAGGACAATGTTTAATGGCTTTCATCATTTTTGGACAAAAGCCCTATTTTTTATATTTTGTGGATAATGTGTATATATATTCTTTTTAGATATGATATAAATTATTGTCGATATTTAAATATCCAGTTTAAAAGATCTTCAAGGGAGTTACAAAGGTGGCATATGGTCAAAGTGATTATCTTTTCTGTGTTATATTTCATGATTTAAAAATAAGATATTCACGAGAGTCGCAAGGGGTTCCACCTACCTAGTTATTATTAATTAAGATACTTAACTACATTATTATTATTTATTTATCCTAAACTAATTAGTTAAGTTAAATCAACCTAACTAAAGAAAGTAGTTGCACTACCTCAACTTATTTGGAAATAATAAAAGCTCAATGAGAAGAAGAGACAAAGGGGATAATAGAAGGAGAAAACAAGACTAAGTTTTTCTTTTTAGTTACAAGAGATAGTTTCGATTTTCATTCATTTCTGAGTTTATTCAAAGCCTAATTCTCTTCTTGACAACGGGGTCTTATTGTAGAAAGAAAGGTTCAAGACTTAACCACACTTTTCAGAGGCTTGTTTTAGAGGTTTTGATTCATCCTTGATAGTTTTTATATTCTTTTTTGTTTGTGAATTAAGTTTCATGGCTAATAAACGATATCTTGCAAAGTCAAAATGGTAGCAGTTGTGGCAAGCTGATCCAAATTATTAATTTCAGTTTTACTTTACTGTCAGAGTCTTTTTGTATGGTGTTCATCGAGGATCTCTAAATCAGACTTTGGCCCATTCCCTCCCAAGGTTTTTATAAAAAGAAAAACACTTTTTTTTATCTCAGAATGAAATAAAATCATATTGCTATTCTATCTCATACATGTGTATTCATGACTTTGTTACTTTTCTCTTTTGATCTCCATGCTTACTTTATCGCAAAATCTATGTACATTTGATGCAGGAGCATCCGCACCTCGTCATGCGAAGCTGCACTTAGAGAAAGGAAAAGACCGCAGGGTGACGCCGACATCACGGTTTTGACCATTTTGATGAGCGTCGTCGTTTACATAAAAGCCTCCATATTTAGGCGTACTTGTATACTGAAATAAACCACGAGCAGATAAGCTCTCGTCCTTGTACAGCAGAGGTACTTATTAGATTTAATGCAGAGAGAGTAGATTTAGTGCAGGTAGATAGGACCATTAAGTTAGATTTGAAAATTTATCTTTTGAGAGGGAAAACGGGATAAAGACACCCTCCTTTGTATTATTGAAAACAGTGGTAGAGTCAGTATCAGCATTAGCATTGAGGAGAAGGAAGGAGAACAGGTAGAAAGCTGGTGGAAAATCCCCATGTATAGATATTGAGTTAATAGAGGAAATTGATTCAAATTTCATGGCTGTGATTATTCTCTGTATACTGCTAACTTTATGTTGTTGTATGCTTGCTTCTTGTTATGCTTTCATTATTTAT
>JZKD02S1067874.1:871938-883558 GCA_000966675.3 Picea glauca
TCATCGTGGTCGGTCTGCACTGGCGGTATTTACATTTTATTAATTGACCTGCATACATACAAGTATATCACAGGCTCCTGGCCTTCAACACTTAGGCTCCCTGGCCTAACAAAACCCATAAGCCTACAACTTATTTAAAACTTGGCTCACCAGCCTATAGAACATATTTACAATTCTTTGCATATAACATGATCTGCAACGGGGCTCGGCCTTGGGGACACTACAATCTCCATCATGGTATAATTTATTTTTGGATCTTGTTTTCTCCCATTAGTTTTTCTATGGTGATTTCTGGTTGTTCACCTCCAAGTTCTTCTTCAGGTTCAATAAGTAAACATCCATCTTTTCTCAAGGGTATTGGGACCTCTTGTAATGCGGTTTCAATAAGGTTGTCTACAGAGTCAACAAAAAAATCAAGATCCGGGTTAGGACGTTCTACACGGGTCACTTTTCTCCTAGGGAGTTTAGAGGCTGTAGGTAATTTTCCAAGAAATTTTGTGTAAGCGGGTGTAATTATACGAGTTTCGTGAAGCTCTTCTTGTGGTATGCAAAACCAAGTCTCAGTATGTATCTCAAGACTATCAGAGGCACTTATGAAATTAGAATTTGAGTCTTTGTAGGTAACTTATTTTTCATACTCAACCCAAGGGAACAAGGTAGGTTGAGGGTTGGGATTGCTCATTGAAGACTAATTTTGGTTATTGTTTAATTCATGTATATAATCCATAAATGATGGCCCTCCTTCTAGCGCCAATTTTGTTGACGAGTTCAACTTCACTCGACAACAACAAGGGGTACTCCCCAGTATATGGTCCCAACTAGACTATACACCATTTAAATTAGGAGTCCCATTTGGAATTTGGATCGATTGCCATTTGTTGGTGTCTTTTGGTTTTCACACCGGTTAAGGTCCGGTGTACTGATGAGGCGGATGGATGGTGAAATTGTAATGCAAATATGTAGATGAAGATGCATGAAAATATGACTAATCTATCACTGATCTATGTTAACCTATCCTAGATGGGAGCACACTAGAGAAACTGGTGAGTTATCAATGTGATGAAAATCCTACACAAATTTTAGACAGTTAGATGTAACAAAAGGGAAATATTGGAGACAAGTGCATACAAATTTATATAATCAAATTAATCTAGATCACAACAAAGTGTATGATAACAACCCACAAATCTCAAGGAATTTAAATATTCAAAGAAAAATCAATAACTACAGAATGACAAATATTGCATGAGAATCATTCTACAACAAACAAGCATTCTTATAGTCCATAGAAATAGTAATTATCTTCACTTAAAGTAGTTCAAAGATCTGATCCATTTCTACACATAATTCCTTCTATAATCTATTAGATCTGAGGGATTCTCAATATTCATTAATAGTGTATAAGTTCTTAGAAATTTTCTTGGATCTATTCAATGCTTGAAAATCCAAAATGTCCCTATCAAATGAGCTTCTACCCTATTTTATACAAAACTTATTAACTCCCATGTGTATCTTTGTTTTTTTCTTGAAGATGCAGTTACAAAATGGTTCATCTTCTCTTCCCTAATGATAAGTGTGTAATAAAAGATGAAATTAAGAGTAGGAAAAGAACGAAAAAAGGGCAAGTATCATGTCCTTTTCTTATGAACTTTTGCTTCTAAGGTAGGTCATCCAGACTTCCCACTAGTTGTAGAGTGATTCAATCCTCCGATATGTTTGATTCTCTAATGTTCCATTGTTCAGAGAAATACTGTCATCGAGGGTGCTCATATCCATTTCTAACTTTGTCATGAAAGTTTGCACCATCGTATGAAGATTTACTAGATGTAGCAGATGTTGATCAATAAGGTCGATGTATACAAAGGTAGTTTCTTTAGCTATTTGCTTCCTTCAATTTGCACTGAACTGAACTTCATTTACCATTTCTTCTGCTACTAGGTTTTTCCCAAGTTCATCTAACCTTGGGAGGTGGCCATTTTTGATCAGTTCTTGAGAAACCTTGTGGATTCTAGAACATATTTCCATAGATTTAGTTACTTCTCTATCATCTCTTTGTCCTATCTATTGGAAATGATCCAATGCATACAAATCGGTCTTTTTCTCAAATTTGATGGCCTATATAACTTAAGAGGTGCATCAGTATTTTCCTCTATCCACATATCAATGTTAGTTATACCTTCACGGATAGTGTTGTAGTGTGTCAGCTTCATTTGTATCTAGTTAGTTTGTTCGATGATCACTGTAGTTGTATCTTGGAGCACGCATAGATGAGCGTACATGTCAATAATGGAACCTTCTAAGTCATTTCTAACCTTCTCGGCACTGTCTTTAAAGTTGAGGAAGTTTCTTTCATCGATATTTACTTGCTGAAGTATTTCTTCTAGCTCCCTAATCCTTGCCTCCTTTTCTTCATTATGTTGGCATAGCCTCTGTATATTTTCTATGGTTGCATCCATAAATGTAGAATCGACCCTAGTTGTTTCCAATTGGTATTCCTTGACATCTCCTATGATGGGGACTTGAGTAACCACTAATATAGGGGCTCCTTCTATCACTGGAACCTATTTAACTCTTTCTTGCACAATTATACCAATTTTACTATTATAGGTGAAGCTTCTTAGATCCAATACTTCTGTTAGTTGAAAAGGATCCCAGAGCCCAAGGACTAAACCACTTCTCGTTGTCTCTACTTTTGTACCTGAGGTGGACATTCCTCGAATATCCAAGTCAATCGGGTGTGTTTCATCCTCTTTGTTCTTTGTATTATTCCTCCATCTTTCTTCTTCAACAACTTTATCTATTGCTTCTTTTTCCTCCTTCTCTTCTAATTATGTTGCTACTCTTACTGCTTCTACCATCTCCTTTTCTTTTTTTGCAATATCTTTTTCTTTGGCCTCAACTTTAGATTTTACTTCATCTTTTTCTCTGGCCTTTGCTTTGTCGGCTTCGATATTTTGTTTCTTTTTAGCGTTGTTCTTATTTTTCAACACCTTCTCTTTGTCTCTTATATTTTTATCTACTAGCGATTATTCCTTCTCTTCAGTGGAACCTGAATGAGTTGAGGTAGAGATGGGAGAATATCTCCCAACTTCCTTGTGTTCTACTTCTCTCCTAGTCGCTTCTCTTGATGTTTCTTCATCGGAGATCCTCCACTTTGGTTGGCCACCTTTGTTGAAAATTACTTCATCATATGTCCTGGAATTTTCGTACATTTCCTCTTCATCCCATAATCAGTGGTGTATTTATATGGGAGCCTCATGCTATTGAAGTTCTCTTTGACAGTATTCTTAGGGTCTTGCTTTTTGAATCATTTCTCTCCAAAGTGGTAGGAAAGTAAGATGCCCACTTCTGTTTGATCTTGTTTTGTGGTCTCAAAGAAATAGTTGTCGGTGCATAAAGGTAGTGGAGGCCAAATTGCTTTCCTTGATCTATATAGCATTCCTCTAACCCCATGTATGATAACTTGATATGCTACCCCTTGAAGCACAAGTTTGTCATGAACGAACCGAGGGAGTAGGTGGGGTGGTTTCATTGCACCATATATTCTTATATAGGTATCGTTGTCCATTAAATACCAGTCCCTGATTGTTCTTATGATTGCTACAACTTTGTCTGTCATACAAGGTAGGATGGTGAAAAAGATAAATTCATATAAGGGAGCAAGGAAGTGTTCACAAATTCTTTGATATTTTGTACGATATTTGTGCTCCAAAATCACTTTGTAATAGATGTGGATTGTGATGTTGACGAGAAACCAACTCCACCCCATATTTAGGTAATAGTGAGAAATACACATTATGTCGAGGAGGTATGAAGACATATGGAAATTAGGAAAAATTATTGGTTGTGCTTGTGTAACTGAAGAGATGGAAGCTGTGAGATTTTCAGATAATATGTCTTCCCAATTGAGTGAAAGCCCCACATTTGCACAAAAATAAATTAGGGCATGTATGAAGGGGGGAAATGAGTTGCATCTGGTACCTCGTATAACCTGCATAGCATGGCCACCATATACTGGTAGGATCTACTTAAATTAGTCGTGGGGTACTCACTCTTAGGCCTATACTTGAACTTCTTATCTGCCTTGTAGCATCTAGGGAATAAATCTTTTGGTGTAAGTTCCAACTCACTGAGGAGTTGACTATCTAGTATTTTATTCCCATCTTTAATATGATAACATTTAGCCAAATCGTTAGGCCTGAATGAAGCTATAGGTTCATTTCTTGCATTACAGACATATTGACTATTTATGTCTATGTTCTTCAAAATCCATGAAATGGCGTCTATACAAGGGAAGACCGCTGGATGATTTTCCACCCTGAAGATTCTTGATTTTCTAATGTTCTTGAATGCCTAAAGTTCATCTAGCTCTTCCACCTCTAGAGAGAAGTTTGGCTTCTTAAACATATAATAAACTTCTCCCCAATTTAAGGTCTCTCTATCCTTCTCTAGAAGTCTAGACGTATCATCATATATAGTCCCGACAATTTCTACCTCTACCGTTTGTTGGGAGCTTCTAGATGGCTCAACCCCTATTGCTTTTTCCACCATCTTATTTCGTCGTGACATGCTTGAACCTGCAAAAAGGATAAATTTATAGNCAGAATGACAAATATTGCATGAGAATCATTCTACAACAAACAAGCATTCTTATAGTCCATAGAAATAGTAATTATCTTCACTTAAAGTAGTTCAAAGATCTGATCCATTTCTACACATAATTCCTTCTATAATCTATTAGATCTGAGGGATTCTCAATATTCATTAATAGTGTATAAGTTCTTAGAAATTTTCTTGGATCTATTCAATGCTTGAAAATCCAAAATGTCCCTATCAAATGAGCTTCTACCCTATTTTATACAAAACTTATTAACTCCCATGTGTATCTTTGTTTTTTTCTTGAAGATGCAGTTACAAAATGGTTCATCTTCTCTTCCCTAATGATAAGTGTGTAATAAAAGATGAAATTAAGAGTAGGAAAAGAACGAAAAAAGGGCAAGTATCATGTCCTTTTCTTATGAACTTTTGCTTCTAAGGTAGGTCATCCAGACTTCCCACTAGTTGTAGAGTGATTCAATCCTCCGATATGTTTGATTCTCTAATGTTCCATTGTTCAGAGAAATACTGTCATCGAGGGTGCTCATATCCATTTCTAACTTTGTCATGAAAGTTTGCACCATCGTATGAAGATTTACTAGATGTAGCAGATGTTGATCAATAAGGTCGATGTATACAAAGGTAGTTTCTTTAGCTATTTGCTTCCTTCAATTTGCACTGAACTGAACTTCATTTACCATTTCTTCTGCTACTAGGTTTTTCCCAAGTTCATCTAACCTTGGGAGGTGGCCATTTTTGATCAGTTCTTGAGAAACCTTGTGGATTCTAGAACATATTTCCATAGATTTAGTTACTTCTCTATCATCTCTTTGTCCTATCTATTGGAAATGATCCAATGCATACAAATCGGTCTTTTTCTCAAATTTGATGGCCTATATAACTTAAGAGGTGCATCAGTATTTTCCTCTATCCACATATCAATGTTAGTTATACCTTCACGGATAGTGTTGTAGTGTGTCAGCTTCATTTGTATCTAGTTAGTTTGTTCGATGATCACTGTAGTTGTATCTTGGAGCACGCATAGATGAGCGTACATGTCAATAATGGAACCTTCTAAGTCATTTCTAACCTTCTCGGCACTGTCTTTAAAGTTGAGGAAGTTTCTTTCATCGATATTTACTTGCTGAAGTATTTCTTCTAGCTCCCTAATCCTTGCCTCCTTTTCTTCATTATGTTGGCATAGCCTCTGTATATTTTCTATGGTTGCATCCATAAATGTAGAATCGACCCTAGTTGTTTCCAATTGGTATTCCTTGACATCTCCTATGATGGGGACTTGAGTAACCACTAATATAGGGGCTCCTTCTATCACTGGAACCTATTTAACTCTTTCTTGCACAATTATACCAATTTTACTATTATAGGTGAAGCTTCTTAGATCCAATACTTCTGTTAGTTGAAAAGGATCCCAGAGCCCAAGGACTAAACCACTTCTCGTTGTCTCTACTTTTGTACCTGAGGTGGACATTCGTTGGATATCCAAGTCAATCGGGTGTGTTTCATCCTCTTTGTTCTTTGTATTATTCCTCTATATTTCTTCTTCAACAACTTTATCTATTGCTTCTTTTTCCTCCTTCTCTTCTGATTATGTTGCTACTCTTACTGCTTCTACCATCTCCTTTTCTTTTTTTGCAATATCTTTTTCTTTGGCCTCAACTTTAGATTTTGCTTCATCTTTTTCTCTGGCCTTTGCTTTGTCGGCTTCGATATTTTGTTTCTTTTTAGCGTTGTTCTTATTTTTCAACACCTTCTCTTTGTCTCTTAAATTTTTATCTACTAGTGATTATTCCTTCTCTTCAGTGGAACCTGAATGAGTTGAGATAGAGATGGGAGAATATCTCCCAGCTTCCTTGTGTTCTGCTTCTCTCCTGGTTGCTTCTCTTGATGTTTCTTCATCGGAGATCCTCCACTTTGGTTGGCCACCTTTGTTGAAAATTACTTCATCATATGTCCTGGAATTTTGGTGCAGTTCCTCTTCGTCCCATAATTAGTGGTGTATTTATATGGAAGCCTCATGCTCTTGAAGTTCTCTTTGACAATATTCTTAGGGTCCTGCCTGTTGAATCATTTCTCTCCAAAGTGGTAGGAAAGTAAGATGTCCACTTCTGTTTGATCTTGTTTTGTGGTCTCAAAGAAATAGTTGTCGGTGCATAAAGGTACTGGAGGCCAAATTGATTTCCTTGATCTATATAGCATTCCTCTAACCCCATGTATGATAGCTTGATATGCTACCCCCTGAAGCACACGTTTGGAGTAGGTGGGGTGGTTTCATCGCACCATATATTCTTATATAGGTATCGTTCTCCATTAAATACTAGTCCCTGATTGTTCTTATGATTTCTACAACTTTGTCTATCATACAAGGTAGGATGGTGAAAAAGATAAATTCATATAAGGGAGCAAGGAAGTGTTCACAAATTCTTTGATATTTTGTACGATATTTGTTCTCCCAAATCACTTTGTAATAGATGTGGATTGTGATGTCGACGAGAAACCAACTCCACCCCATATTTGGGTAATTGTGAGAAATACACATTATGTCGAGGAGGTATGAAGACATATGGAAATTAGGAAAGGTTATTGGTTGTGCTTGTGTAACTAAAGAGATGGCAGCGTTGAGATTTTTAGATAATATGTCTTCCCAATTGAGTGAAAGCCCCACATCTACACAAAAATAAATTAGGGCATGTATGAAAGGGGGAAATGAGTTGCATCTGGTACCTCGTATAACCTACATAGCATGGCCACCATATACTGGTAGGGTCTACCTAAATTAGTCGTGGGGTACTGACTCTTAGTCCTATACTTGAACTTCTTATCTGCCTTGTAGCATCTAGGGAATAAATCTTTTGGTGTAAGCTCCAACTCACTGAGGAGTTGACTATCTAGTATTTTGTTCCCATCTTTAATATGATAACATTTAGCCAAATCGTTAGGCCTGAATGAAGCTATAGGTTCATTTCTTGCATTACAGACATATTGACTATTTATGTCTATGTTCTTCAAAATCCATGAAATGGCATCTATACAAGGGAAGACCGCTGGATGAGTTTCCACCCTGAAGATTCTTGATTTTCTAATGTTCTTGAATGCCTAAAGTTCATCTAGCTCTTCCACCTCCAGAGAGAAGTTTGACTTCTTAAACATATAATAAACTTCTCCCCAATTTAAGGTCTCTCCATCCTTCTCTAGAAGTCCTGACGTATCATCATATATAGTCTCGACAATTTCTACCTCTACTGTTTGTTGGGAGCTTCTAGATGGCTCAACCCCTATTGCTTTTTCCACCATCTTATTTCATCGTGACATGTTTGAACCTGCAAAAAGGATAAATTTATAGCACGTTATTTGAAATACAACTAAATGATCAAACAATTATAAGACTTACTGAAATTATCAAGACATAGCAATGTTGCTCTCTGAGGATTGAAAAGTTGGATATTAGGCTTGAAAGTCTAAATCAGAGATCGAGGGACTAACTTCTCTGATAAATATCGGAGAAGTTGGTACTAATCTTTCTGATAAGAAGGTTGAAAGAGTGGCCATCATAGAAGTTAAGGACAACTCCTCCAATTGCATCAGAGGAATTATTAAGAAATCCTTCGATGAGGTCAAAAGAGTTGATCCCAACCTCTTCGATATGTCATCATAAAGAAGCTCCTCTAATCATATCAGAGGAGATGTTTTCAACTGCTCCGAACTACGTCGAGGAGATAATTTTAACTTTTCCAAACTCATCGGAGAAGTTCTTCGATGTGTTTAGAGAGTTACTTTGAAATCCTTTGGTTTGGAGTTAGGAATTTTTGCAAAAATGGCAAGGCTAAGGGTCTACATGAGGAAACCCTAGAACCTTCTAGATCATGGTCTATGTGCTCGGGGCTTGCAAATATCAAGTGTAAGGGTGAAAAAAAGTTTTGTTGCAATGAAGGAGAAGGGGTCGACTGGGCATTCATTCGAGGGAAAGGAACATGCTCTAAAAAAAATAAGTTTGGCGAATGTTGGTGATGAGGAGGGGGAGGTGGTCGAGAGTGAAGTGATGAGGAGCGTGGAAAAAGACTATCGATCTAGGGCAATGGAGAAAGGAACAAGGAAAAAAACTAGCAAAAAACATAGACCTAATGCTAACCTTAGAATAAAAGATAGGTGAGGTGTTCTTACTTGGATTCTTCTACCATGTGGTGAGAATGGATAGGTGAGAGATTTGAATGAAGTTCAGCTCGATGCGTTTAACCTCAGGTTTCCTTGTTCATTTGCAAATGGTCGAATGACATTAAACCTAACTCCGTTCCATTTATATAACCAAATGGTCATTTATGGTATTAAATGCGGTGGTTGGGGTCGGTTTGATCAAAGGGCCAAAGAGGACATTCTCCGATAAGTTCAGAAGTTGAGACAGGAACTCTCCCAATGTGTTCAGAAGAGTTAAAGTTAACTCCTCCAAACACATCAAAGGAGTTTCTCCTAACTCTTGTGATAACGTTGTGTATCAGAGCATATGAAAAGAACTCTTTCAAACTTTTTCGGAGAAGTTTGAAGTAGCTCCTTCGAACCGTTCAAAGGAGTTTCAAGTAACTCCTCGTAAAACTGTTTAGAGGAGTTTGAAGTAACTCTGCCAGCTTCAAATTTGAATAAAAACACCAAGTACTGATGACTTTTGTTTTTCCAAATGAAACATGAGTTATCAAAAGAATCTTAAGATGGAGAGGGAGACTTATGAGGCTTTCTATTAGGATCAAAAGTTAAGGGTCTCCATTTTTAGGGAGGTAAACAAGATCAAACAAAAAATGGAGGGTTGTAGTGCATGTCACAACACAGCGACAAGAGAAGAAAAAGGTCGAGAAATCCCAACAGAAAGACAGAGCAAAAGTAGAAGAGTAGCAACAAGCTGCGAAAACCCCAGAAGAAGAAAAGAACCATTCAGATAGAGGACACGCGTGGAGTAGCTAAGGGAGACGAAAAAGGGAAAGGGCTCAAGAGGAAACAGACCCCTTCATAAACCCTCCACGTGAAACAACACCCAAAGGAGGGAACTACGGTTATATCCAACCAATTGATACCACATAGCTTCACCCATTTCCATATGAAGAGTTACCATTGGCGCGGGTGCCTTTGCAGGATCTGCACACTTATGTGACTAATACAATGAATGAGATAGGGGATCAACACTAGGTACTTAGCCAATCTTATGCACAACTGCAGCAGTAGCATGACCAATAAATTGAGGCACATAGGAATAACCAGGACAAGCACCATCAAGAAATAGTGGCCCACAAAGAAATTGAAGCTATGCACAATGAGATAAAGGCACGGCATGAAATAGATGTCATTGTGCACAAGGAGTTGATCAACGTCGTTGATGAAGCCTATGTGTAGATGCCCAATAAATCTAACGACATTCTAAACCTCACTGCACCACAAAAACTTGGCAAAGTAAAGGAACACGTCCAGTACCTGAAGAAATAGAACTTAGAACATCATGACAAGCTAAAGTGTACCCCGTGCGTAGAGGAAGGGAGCTTGCAAAAACAACTTGCTATAGCAGAGAAGGCACTTCAACAAGTACAGATGCACATAGAATACTTCTCAGGGATAGTCAACCGCAGCTTCAAATTGTAAACGCAACTCCAAGATGCCCCATAAATAAAAACAATTGATAGTTGACTATTAATTACAAGTTGCGTTCATCTACTCAATGCCAATGATTGTTGCATCTATCCAACTTATATTTTTACGTCGAAAGACGTACACCTATTGACAGTGGGCACATTTAATAGGTATTTAGTTTTTAATACATTTTCTATGGACGAGATTAAATATGCCTAGAATATTCTTAGTCGTCACAATAAATGAATAGCTCTGATTTCATCCATTAACTTCCGAGCTGTTATAAAGACATCTGTTTATATGTTTACTTTTTTACATTTACCTAATCATGTTTAAAAATTATTGTATTCACTAACTTATTGCCACGTTTACCTGATTAAAAAATATTAAGATATTAAAATGGCCACGTTTTTGTGCTGGCATCACCAATGATCGCTTGGAAGTTTAACAGCCGGCCACCTTTCCGGGTTCACCAGCCGCGAATTAGCGGTTGTGCTAGTGCTATGAAATATGCAGTTCCAATTTTGCATGCGGCCATGATCAGCTGGTTTCTCAAACAAGCTGAAAACCACAATTACGAACCTGAAAGAGAACATTTGGAGAGTCTGATGTTATCTAATCCTGCAACGTTTTTTATAAAGTCAACGCCCCGAGGAATAGGGGCGTTGACTCAACAACGCAGTCCACTATGAGCTTACCCTAATCAGTGTGTGTCGGCTCTATCCGCCCTAATCCCAATCCCAGAACAGACATCGAGGTAGATTGCCAGGAAATTAAACGACGAGATCTCTAAATGAGAGAAAATGATGCCTCCTGAACAACTTTGTAGTGTCCTCTCTGTAAGAGGGGAAATTTATAGGGCTACTCGTCGGAAGAGGCGTCCTCTGCTATCCCGCTCCACTATCACTACATATAAGTTGAAACATTTGTTTTAGCAGTTGTAATTATAAAAGTCAAGTCGTAACGAATAGCGTAATTGCTCGATCTGAAATTTATTCTGATGTAATCATTAATTTAAATCAAATCATGTAGATGTAGATATTTTTGTAAGGCCTCAACCTTGTCAAAAGACAGTAATTATTTTATTATTTATTTTGAAGTTATTCAAAATATTATATTTGTAATTTATTTATTTAAAATTTAAAATTTTTAATAGTTATATGTGAAAAACAAGAGGTTTATTCCATTTTTGGAATAGTTTTCTTTGATTTTGAGGGTGTTATTCTTATCCATGCCCTTCAAGAGTTACTTTTCAATAAGTACCAATGGTGCCATGTTCATGCATTCCCTAAGTATCGAACTTTCTTGGTGAGGGAAATGGTGCAACTATTGAGACCCTATTAACTTATCCTTTGTCACCCTTGTTGAGAGACTAATGGTCACTAAGGAATACGGATTC
>JZKD02S1067874.1:883568-901670 GCA_000966675.3 Picea glauca
AGAGTTATTTTTCAATAAGTACCAATGGTGTCATGTTCATGCATTCCCTTCAAGTATCGAACTTTCTTGGTGAAGGAAATGTTGCAACTGTTGAGACCCTATTAACTTATCCTTTGTCACCCTTGTTGAGAGAATAATGGTCACAAAAGAATACAGATGCCTCCTTATTTTTCACCTCTCAGATAAACCCCATGAGTGGCCAAATCCATCGCCTACCCTCATGGAATGTGAAACCTCCAAGTAAAAGCATCGCGAGGCCATGTAAAATGAGTACTAGTGGGAAGGGGGGGAGGGGGGGGAACAATAATTGTCTTCCTCCTTTCCTAATGATACCATGTACACTTATCATAAATTAAATTGTGTATCCTCAGTCTACACATTATTGATGCACTTGGATGTCGATGTACACTTGTGACTTCCCTATCAACTAGGAAAACCATCAGTAGCATCTGAAAATAATTGCACCTCAAATATATCCATTTCCATGTATCATAATCATATGAAATGATACTGTCAATTACATCATGTCAATGTACATTTTATTTATCCACGTTTCACCTAAGCATTTAAATAAAATTCGTACAAATTACCATTACATCAATTTAAAACTAATGAAAATAATTAAAGAGTCTAAGTTTTATCATCATAACACAAGCCAATAAACTCGGTCATTTTGTAAATAAATTTCCCTCAAATAGTAAAGTCCAATCTATCAAACTAGTCAAGAAAAACAGGGCACTACACTCGACACTACACTCCACTGGGGAAAGTGAAACAACTTGTCTACTCAAAAATATTCAACCCCATTTAAAGAAAAACCTTGTGATTATGAGTGTTACCTGAAATATTAGGTGAAGCTTTAAAGGAAATCAACTTCACACTTTCTATGTTCAGGAAAAGATGCTAAATCATCAAAGTTGCATAATTGTGATACTATGGGTTAATGATACGATGGAAGGACTTAAAGAACCCATTTGCTTGAATTCCAAGGTATGACTTTCTAAAATCTCTGATTTTTTATCAAAAGGATTGATTGAATCAAGGACTCTTTGATTCACCTCGTGTGTTGTCATTTGTTGTGCTTGCAACAAATCCCTTAAGTTTTGAGAAAAGCTTGGGGCCTTGCCTTAAGTTTTTCACTGGTTTGAGTATGCTTCCTTCATTTCGACAAATAATTGACTTTGATTCCTCATTTTTTTGCCACACTGATTCATTATTTGATATGGTCCTTCATGTTTTACTTGTTTGGTTTTGACTTAGTTTCTTTTATTGATCTTTATTCCTCACTCAGTTTTTGGTTTCTTTGCTTCTTTTTTAAAACTCCTCTGGTCCTTGATTTCTAGATAGGAACTGATTATCTAATCATGCCCCTTTTCCAATTTGATTACTTAATTCATTCCTTGACTTGGAAATTAGGCCCGATTTCTAAATCAATCCCTCCTTGATTTGGTAATCAGTCTCAAATGCCAAAATTAGGGTCTTAATTTTGGGATAATCCCTAATCTCCAAATTGGGACGTCCATTCATCTCCTGCAATTCTTCAATTTTTCCCCTATTTTATTTGAGATTTTTCTTTTTTAACTTTGTTTGAATGTCTCTTCCTTCCTTTCAAACTTTTATTTCTCTTTTTGAAATTCAACCAAGTAAAAACCTTTACTAAATGCCAATTTCTAAATCAACCTCGACATCCAAAACAACCATCATTTTCACTTAGTTTTTGTTTCCCTACCCCAAATTGGAAATCGACCATAATTTCCAGATCGGGCCCTCTCGTCACCATTCATATTGTGTGGACCATATGTAATTTCAACCTTGTTTGTGTCATTTTCTTATTTATATTCTTTTTAAACTTTGTTCGATAAGTTCCTTCAAAGGCCACATGTCCTTGACCAGTATAAAACTTTAAAATTGGGCCCTCCAATAACTAAAGTGTTATAACTATTCTCATTCAATGATCAAACTTAGCTTCAAAATTTGGCCTTCCCTTTCTAAATAATAATGACACATGGCCCCAATTTCTCAATTGGCCTTGATTTTGAAATTGGCTTCTTTTCTCGCAACTCTTTATTTGCACATGTGAAATTGTTGGGTTTGGAGCCTAATTATCTTCATGAAGCATGGGTTTATTTGGTTGTCTCTTGGCCCCCATCCCCCAGGGGGGGGGGGGTGGGGGGGGTCCCCCCCCCCCCCACAACTATTGCAAAGAGGGTCTCAGGGGGGGGGTGACAATTTTAGTAGGCCCCCCTGGCAGGGGATTAGAGGGAAGCGCCCCTGAAGAGAAATATTGGGAAAAATTGACTTGTAAAATATTGTAATTTCGTAGTCAATCTGGACCATTCATTATAAGGTCGCAAATCTTACAGTAGAAGTTATTTTTTAGGGTTTTTTCCCTAGAAGGAAACCCTCTTTTATGAGAAAATTGTATTGCAACTATGTATTATCGCGAATATTGTATTCTTGATCCAAATTTTATGAGTAGGATGAAATGAATACAGATTATTATTAAAATATTCTTAACACAAAATAACAGAAATATAATAAAATTGGTTTATATTTAATAAGGAAATAAACTGAAATTGTAAAATGCAACGAAAAACAGGCTTGCTGGAATGGTGGCAGCTTATCTCTGAGAAGAGATGTGACAACTGTGTTGATTCACAAGAAGATGATTACAATGAGGCTCTGAAGGCCTTTTTACAATAATCATGAATTCCAAAACCCTAGACATCCAAAAACCTAACCCTAGGATATGAAGCACCAAAAGTCATGTGGGCCCCATTGGGGTAAGTTAGTACATCAACTTCTCGGGGTCGTAACTTTTGTATACGATCTCCATTTTAGGCGCACGATATCCTATTGGAGAGGTCTATCCAAGGATTGCACATGTTGTCATCATACACTAACTTTGTTTATAGTCTAACTATGGAGAGCCCTAAAAACGTTGTTTAGGGCCTCAAAATGGCCCCGGAAGTCGGGGACCCGAAAACTAGGAAAAAATTGCCCAACTGGAAAACTGACAAAATGAACCAGATGGAATAGGTGGGAGGCCACCGACATCCATTTGGATCAATCCTTCCCCCTTATGAAGCAATTTTCTCCATTGCGTTGAGTTCCCCCATCACATGAGGAACTTTTTGTCGAATTTGCCTCTGAGTGAGCCACCTTCCTTGGTGCAAGAGTTGCCTTTCTTTGACAACTTGATAAAGATGGATAACTTGTTTTTGAGTGCCCTTGAACTTTGTGTCCACAATATGATCACATGATTCTTTTTGCATGTAGTCAGGGTTGAGCTTTGTTGGTGTCAACTATTCTTCTATCTCTGAGGTGTCAAATAATGGTTGGAAATATGGTCGAAGGAGAGCCACGTTGAACACTGGGTGCAGGCCAAGGAAAGGAGGAATGTTGAGCTCAAAATAATTGTCACCCATAGCATTGGTGATGGTGTAAGGTCCATAACGGAGTGGGAAAAGCTTCTAACAGGGCCCTCTAAGGCGTTCTTTCTGCAAGTGAAACCAAACTTTTTCTTCCACCTCAAACTTATGTGGCACCCAATGTTGATCATGACGTTGTTGTACTTGGAATTGGAATTCTGTAAAATATCCTCAACCTTTTGGAAAATCTGCTAGATCCGCTCAATGAATCGGGTGGCTTTGTTAGCCTTAGCTGGAGTAGGGGATGAGTCGAATGAGGTGGCCACAAGGGGTAGTGAAACATCCATGGGACCCAATGGTTGGAATCCAAAACCCACCTGAAAGGGGTTGCGGTTGGTTGAGCTATGTAATGCTCAGTTGTAGCTATGTTGAACATAGGGAAGACTCTCATCCCATGTGCAGGGTTGCTTGGAATTGTACATGCGCAGGATATGAACGATCATTTGATTGATGACCTTAGTTTGGCCATCTGTCTGGTGGTGGAAAGAAGTGAATTTGGTGGGCTTAGTGTCTAGTAGTGACCCGAAGCTCAACCAGAATGTGTTAAGGAACCGACTGTCCCGATATGAGACAATGGTTTGTGGGATTCCAAAATGTACCCATAATCATTCAAAGAAGAGTTTGGTAGTGGCCTCTATTGTGATGCTCTTCTTATAGGCATCCATAATCACCATCTTGGAAAACTGATCAACAACCACAAAAACACAGTCATTTCCCTTCTTGGTCAATAGAAGGCCCAACATGTAGTGCATTGAGATGGATTCCCATGGAATTTTAGGAGTAGGTAGAGGGGTGTACAGGCCCTGTTTCTTGGTGTTCAGTTTGGCAATAGCGTAGGAAGTGAAAGACTTAATATACTTTCCCACATCATGTCGAATTTTCGGCTAGTAGAAATGTTTCTGCAGTTCTGCCACTATCTTTTCGATGTCAAAGTGTCATGCCACCCGACTGTAGTGGGCTTCCCAAATCAGCTTCACGTGCTCTCTCGATGGAACACAAAGATGGCCCAGATGGCACAATATCCCATCTTGAAGATGGAAATTAGCGACAATTGATTTTGTTCCCAACATTTGGAAGGTGGTGGCGAAGTCAGGGTCTGTCTCATAGAGGTGGGGCCATCGAGAGGTCTCGTGGCCACAAGAGTCTAGCACCGTGGTGAGTGTCGCGACTGGAGGTCGAATGAGGAAATCAACGACTTGGTTGGTACTTCATGTTTTATACTTGATGTTGAGGTGGAACCGTTGCAAGTATGTGGATCACTTATGATGGTGGTCACTCTACAATTTGCCTTGTGTTTGCATGAACTGCAGTGGCTTATGATTTGTGGATGACGGTCTCCTTCCTAAGAATGTAATGTCTCCACTCGCGACAAGCTTGCACAATGGAGTACATTTCATTGTCGTAAGTAGGGTACTTACAGACATAATCTGATAGTGTATCACTATGATAGGCCACAGGGTGATCGTGCTAGTGAGAATGACACACACAACATAGTTTAAAGTGTTTGTCTCGATCTAAAAGGGTTGTTTCAAGTTCGGTAATGAAATTATTGGGGCTGATCATAATATATGCTTCAAATCATTGAATGAATATTGTTGGGACATGCCCCACATGAATTTTTCCTTACCACCACCCCTAGTTACTTGGCTGAGGGCCCATGCAATATAGGAGAATCCCAACATGAACCTACAATAGAAATTGGCAAGGCCCAAGAATCTTCAAAGCTCAGTGAGTATGGTTGGGGCTGGCTAGTGACAGATGACCTGGATATTGGCTAGATCCACATGTACACCATGTTGATAAATGATGTATCCTATGTAATGGAACTTTTCCATGTTGAAGGAACATTTTTCCAAGTTGGCATATATTTTTTTATGCCGCAGGGTGTGGAAAACTTGTTGAATATGTTGCAAGTGTTCTGCCCAAGTCTTGTTGTAGATGAGGATGTCATATAAATACACCACTACAAAAGTATTGGTGAATGGTTGTAGGATATCGTCCATCATCCTCATGAAATTTGCTAGAGCATTTGTCAAATCAAAGGGCATGACCAACCATTCAAAAAGACCTTAATTTGACTTGAAGGTGATCTTCCATACATCTGTATGTTCTATTGGGACCTGGTGGTAGCTAGAATTCAAATAAATATTACTAAAGTACTTGGCCCTCGTGAGTTAATCAAGGAGGTTGTCAATTTGGAGAATTAGGTACTGGTTCCTGACTGTGATTTTATTCAGGGCCCGATAATCAATGCAGAGTCGTCAGGTCCCATCTTTCTTTTGCACCAACACGATTGGGCTTCCACAAGGCAATGATATGGGATGGATGTGCCCCTTCTGGAGAAGTTCTTGGATCTACTGCTTGATCTCCTCATTCTCTAATTGTAAGGTAGCTAGAGAGGTAGTAGGGGGGCCCAGAGGGCCCATAGTGATAATAGTGAAGAATATTGTGATTGTACAAGCAAGGATTGCTTGAGGAGTTTTATCCTTCCATAAGGATTAATATATGGTGTTACCCTACCTCAAGGGTTTGATAATAATATTGTGTTCATGTTATGGTGAATGGTTTATGGTTTATTCTTGGTATTATTGAAGTATATTTGTAGATCTATTCAGGTTCTTAACACTAATAGAGAGAGGCGGTAGACTAGACCATTTGAAAGTGATGC
The DNA here is from genome assembly GCA_000966675.3 of Picea glauca. Classification (NCBI taxonomy): domain Eukaryota; kingdom Viridiplantae; phylum Streptophyta; class Pinopsida; order Pinales; family Pinaceae; genus Picea; species Picea glauca. The sequence continues at coordinate 889,668 of JZKD02S1067874.1, forward strand.
ATCAGGGGTTATATTGATGGTATGCTTGACCTGACAGTGTAGAGGTACCTCGGTGGCTGAGGAGAAGATATCCGAGTATTCTTCCATGACCTTATCCACTTTCTTTTGTTTTGTGGAGAGTTCGGTCATGGAGACCCTAGATGTGGCTGTGATATTTTTCTCACTCTGAGAGAAAATCATGAAGAAGAAAAAATTATCGGTCTGAGAGATGACCTTCCTGCATTTCTTGGTAGAGACCAAGGAAATATCACTAGGAAGGACTACCTCTAGTATCCTATACAATTTCTTGCTCAAAGTAATAATAACACTGTGAGGCCTAGACTCATATACAACTCGACGTTTTCATAAATACGGTTGGCCCAAAAGAACATTACAAACTTCAAGAGGAGAAAAATCACACAATACCTCGTCTTTGAAGGGATTGATCTCGTACAACAGGTGGCACTATTGGCTGACATGAATATCGCTTCCTTGGTGGAGCCACCCAATGGTGTAGGGTTGTGGGTGTGGAGTTGTTGGCAGTGCTATCTTCTTGATGACCTCTGCTGAGATGAGGCTTTTTTGGCTACCACTATCAACAATGAAGTGCAGTGGGATACCCTTCACCCACATATATGAATGAAAAAGGTGCACGCCTTCCTCTGGCTCGTCCGGTTCATTGTGTTGGAGCTTTGTGGTAGCAACGGTAGCATTGGGTTCCACGTCGATGATCTATAACCCCCTTTCTTGATCTGACTGAGAGTTGGAACCCGCATCTGATTCAGAGGCTTTCACCTTAGCCACCAGGGACTTCATTGAGCGACAATCAAGAATGTTATGACAAGGGGTCTTATGGAAGTCACACCACTTCCCGGTGTCTTTCTTTGTCTTTCCAGTGTCCTTCTTTGCTTGTGGCTTGGATTGGTTTTCCTGAGGTTGTCCATCTTTTCTATGTCCTTTGTCTGCGGGTTTGGGTTGCCGTTTCCTTTATTTTGTTGTGAGGGGTTCCCAGGCCCAAATTACAACATATTTTGTTTAAGCTTCTACTCGATTTTGATGAAATATCTGTAGGCTACGCCCAAGGACGAGATGTCCAAAAACTCCATTTCGTCCTAGATGTATCTATGCAGACCACCGTGATACTTGAGCACCATATGTCACTCAAAATATTTGATACCCAACTTGGTATGCAAGGTATGGAATATGTTTATGAATTCAAGCACTGCTTGGTCTCTTTCCTAATGCAGTGTGGTCCATTTTGTATATAGGTTGTGATCACTTTCGACAGGGTAGTATTGTTCCTTAATAACATCCATGAAGGACTCCTAGGTGACCACGAATGTAAACAATGTGGTTTCCTCTGTTTCATTTTTCTCACAGAACATTTCCCACCAATGTTTGACATGGGGAACGACTTTGAGGAGTGAAAAAATAATCTTTTCTCTATTCAAAAAGCTATGGACAGAGAAATATCCTTCTAGTAGATTCAACCATTTGTCTATAGCATTTGTGTCTATATGACCTTCAAATATAGGAATATCAAATTTTATTTATACCTTGAAGTTGGGGGCACCTCCTCTTGAGTAATATGTGTCCCTTGTTAGTAGCCACCAAAGAATTTGCACAAAACTATCCATCATCTCATTCCTCTGTTGCATGAGGTATTTCTCGATCAGTTGTTTGAAAGGATCACCTATCTCTTAGTATTTATTTTCTCCTACCAAGAAACATCGTTTGGGCGTGCGAGAGATTTTTTCCTCAAGAGAAACAAGCTCGAGACCCAATTCTTTGTACCCCAACCTCGTTGGGGACATGCATTAAGAATGACAAGGAGAAGACCAGTCCGATACCACTGATCAAGATTTTATGAGAAGAACGAAATGAATATAGATTATTATTAAAATATGCTTAACACAAAATAAAAGAGATATAATAAAATTGGTTTCTATTCAATAAGGAAATAAATTGAAACCGTAAAATGCAGCAGAAAACAAGCTTGCTGAATGGTGGCGACTTATCTTTGAGAAGATATGTGATCATTCACAAGAAGATGATTACAATGAGGCTCTGAAGTCCTTTTTACAATAAGAATGAATGCCAAAACCCTAGACATCCAAAGACCTAACCCTAGGAGATGAAGCGCCAAAAGTCATGTGGGCCATGTTGGGGTAAGTTAGTACATCAACTTCCTAGGGTCGTAACTTTTTCATATGATCTCTATTTTAGGTGCACGATAGCCCGTTGGAATATTCTATCTGAGGAATGGACATGTTGTTGTCAGAATTTGACTTTGTCTACAATCTAACTCTAGCGGGGCCTAAAAACATTGTTTAGGGATTCAAAACGGACACGAAAGTCAGGGACCCAAAAACTAGGAAAAAACTGCAAAATTGGAAAACTGCCAAAATTAACCAGTTGGAATAGGTGGGAGGCCACCGAAATCCATCTGGATCAATTCTGAGAGAGGATGTTGTGAGAGAAAGAAGAGAAAGTTACAACTGGTATGTTGTAGGTTGTATCCCTTCATTTTGTTGGATAATAATAAGGAAGGACCTGGCAATTTCTCTGGTGGATGTAGCCCACACTGAGTGAACCATGTATATATGTCTCTCTATTGTATTGTATATATTTTGTGTTTTATTTCCGCATTTGTTTTATTTTATTGCTCTGCGGTCCTGTTTTTCTAAAATAAACCATTTTTGAACTATTCAATCATGTGAAGTATTTTCGCACATGTGAAATGATCTTTCATACTCTTCACACATGTGAAACCATATTTTGTACTCTTCACACATGTGAAACCATATTTTGTACTCTTCACACATGTGAAACCATGTTTTGTACTCTTCACACTTGTGAAACAATTTTTTAACTCTTCACATGTTTGAAACCATCTTCTATACTCTTCTAATGTGTGAAACTAGATTTCATACTCTTCACATGCGTGAAAGATTTTTTTAACTCTTTTCATGTGTGAAACCATTTTTGAGTTTGATTGTGATCAAGCCTTTCCTTTACGAATGTTAGTGACATGGGGTCGCAATTTCTCAATCAGTCCCAATTTTGAAATAGGCCTTGTACAAAAACTTGTACCACGATTTTAGGATGAAGCCTAGCTTTAAAATCTAGCCTTCCCTCACCTAAATTAGTGATAATGGGTCCTAATTTTTTTAGTTGACCCAGATTCATATACCATTCCCCCTTATACTTTCTAACTCTTTGCACTTGCAAAAACATATTTACGTTTGAATTGTGTTTGTTGAAGTATGTTATGTGTACATTTTCACATGCTTTAAAGAATGTCTTACCTGGGATAAATAAAATAGTGTGATATGCTCAAACCACCACCCTTTTGAACTTTAATAATATTTTTTTTTTCGAAGCATGAATCAAATTTTACACATATCATGAATTATGGTTCAATAAGTGATTATTGTGATCTGGAGATTTATTCAAACATTCAAGGGAATAATTTAAGTATCAATCATTTTGCATGTAAGCCTTATTTCCTAAGTTTGAACCTGCATTAGGAATTTGCATTAAAATCAAAGGAATAAATCCCATTGCTCCAACATGCATTTCAACTCAAGGTTAATATTCTTGAAAACCTTGAAATCTTGTCTAATTTGAATGGTTAAAAGGAATCTGCCATTTTTAGTTAATTTGATTTTTAAACTTAACCCTGTATACTCTATTTTTGTTTTTCTAACATTTTGTAGGAATTTCTACACAAAATCCAAGCGATGTGGGAAGACGAAAATAGGTCCTCAAGAAGGATTGGTTATAAGTAAACCTCAAGAGGTAATTTAAATACCATAATACCCTGAGGAAATAATACCAATTAGAAAAGGGACAATTCTAGTCGTAGCTAAAGAAGAAGAAGAAGAAGAAGAAGAAGCAAGGAAGAAGGCCTATAAATATATTGTAGATAAAAAGGAAAGGGTTTAGTTTTAAGTAGAATAGGTTTCAAGGGAATAAGAAGGACCTGTTGAATATTATAAATCCCACAATTATCAAATTCCTAAATTCATCAAATATGCCTTTAAAGTACAAAATGAATTGAACATAATGTAGAGGGAATTATACAAGAGAATGCAACATTTATAGACAGAAGGGTAGGACATGATAGAATCCATGATATATTGCTAAGCATGGGAACTGGAGTACCAACAAGTTGAGCTACAGTTTGACTGAGAGAACTATTGGCAGGCTGCACTAAATGAAATTACTTCATAAGCTCATACTATTGTTGAACAAGACTTAGAAGAGATGGAATCTGATCTAAAATAGTGTATGTGAAAATATCATGATGCTTTCCAAGAGATCACTTATGAGATCAAGGGCTCTGCTAAGATATGGTAGCTCATAGAGAAAAGAGTAGAATACAATCACTTCCCTTATTTTCAACCCAATAATTATTTATTTTCACAAGCATGAGTTATCTGGGGCTCGTCACGCAAGGCCATGTTAGACAACATGCTTCATCCCACAAGGGAAAGTTGGATCTGAAGGATGAGGTCTGTATCATACTACAGAAGCTGAGGAAATTCTATAGGCATGTGTGATAGTGTTCAAGTATAGAAAAATCATCTATAGAAGTAAAAGGTATGTTTATATGGTTGTTTGAAGTTGGATCTTGGTGATGGCTTAAGGTATGGTCATGCGAGGTTGAGTATATTCCCTTGAGTTACTATTGGTTGTATGGTACATGTTGTATGAGGAAAACCTACAGAGGAACATTAATGGTGCACTTGTTCTTTTTTCTTGACACATATTCTTTGTTATTTTGTTGAGTCATATCTTGTGTTATATGGTACATGTTTGAGGAATTTTTGTTGAGATCTATCATTGAAGATATTGGCACAAGTTGATGTTGCATAACAATGAGTTTTTGATACATGATTGATGTGATGTTTCATTATAATTGGTTTATGGATATTGGTACATGTATGGCACATGATTAGAGAGATATATTTGTGATGATAGGAACATGGTTTGACCTATACACTTGGGATAGTGGATATGATATCTATGCGATCAGATATAATTGGTTGATGAGATTGATGTGATATGTTTTACAGTGACAGGATTGATAGAGTTTGTGGCATGGAAATTGTGTTCTCCATTTATATTTCAGACCGATAGGATGAGGTAAGGAAAGGGGTTTATAGCCTCGTTCCGGTTGGTGCCAGAAAACTAAGGGAGTTGTAGCTTCCTTCAGGTTGGAGCCTAAGAAACTAGGGGGTTGGAGCCTCCTTCCAGATGTAGCTGGAAAAAAAGGAATTCGGTGCTTCCTATGAATGTATTTATTCTAACATATAAGAAAAGAAGTATGTGGTTTTCTCCCGCATTCGGTTTCCACGTAAAATTCGGGTGCATTGTGTACTTGTGTGGTTGCTTATTGTTTATTGTTTATTTATATTGCACATGATTTTTTGAATGATATTGATGAACTGCTCATAAAGTTAAACAATACATGTTGTGGTTAAAATTAATAAAAGTTCTCATACTAATTCACCCCCCCTCTCTCAGTATTATAACAATATTAAAGCTCATCCTTTCATTTGGTGTATGAGACAACATACTAGAGGAGGTTTCTATATCAAACAAAGAAAAGGCTTTCTAGGCCTTAGCTTTGGGTAAACTCCCTTAGTTTGGCCAAGGAAATTTTTTCATGTCAAATCCATTTGAAACAAGAGAATAATTAGCATCAACCCTTTCTCACACTTTTTTAATTTGAGTGAGCAGAAGAAGGAGCATTGGGCCTTTCTCATGGTTTAGTAATTTTTGGGAGGAAGAGAAGGAGCAATGACACATTCTCATATTGTAGTAATTGTTGGGAGGAGGAGAAGCATCACTATCCCTTTCTCACACTTTTGTAATTAGAGTGATGAGGAGAAGGAGAATGAGCAATAACCCTATCTCACAATTACCCCATTCAAAATTGGATGAGAAGAATCATGGGCCATGTCTCACACTTTTGTTATTTGAATGAACAAGAGAAGGATCACTATCCATTTCTCACTCTTTATTAATTTTTTAGAGGAATAAAAGGAGCATTAACCCTTTCTCATACTTTAGTAACTATTGGGAGGAGGAGAAGCAAGACTGACGCTTTCTCTCACTTTTGTAATTTGAGTGATGAGGAGAAGGAGGAGCGCTAGTACTTTCTCACACTTATATAATTCAACCGAGGAGAAGATGGAGCATAGGCCATTTCTCAAAATTTTGTAATTTGAGTGAGGACAAGAAGGGGCATTGTCCCTATCTCACACTTTTTCCATTTGAAAGTGGAGGAGAAGGAGCATGGTCCATTTATACACTAGTTATTTAAGTGAGTACTAGAAGTATCATTGGCCCTTTATCACTCTTTAGTAATTTTTAAGAGAAAGAGAAGGATCACTATCCTTTCTCATACTTAGTAATTTTTGGGAGCAGGAGAAGTAGCAATGGCCCTTTCTCATGCTTTTGTAATTTGAGTGATGAGATGAAGGAGAAGGAGCACAATCCCTTTCTCACACTTTTTTTCATTTAAGTGAGGAGGAGATATAGCATGACCCCTTTCTCACACTTTTATAATTTGAGTGAGAAGTAGGAGCACTCGCCCTTTCTCACACTTTATTAATATTTGGGAGGAAGAGAAGGAGAACAAGCCCTTTCTCATACTTTAGTAGTAATTTTTTGGAGGAGAAAAAGCATTGGTCCTTTCTCTCACTTTTGTAATTAGAGTGACAACGAGAAGGAGAATGAGAACCAACCCATTCTCACACTTTTGTTATTCAATTTGTTGTCATATTGTCGAGCCCTCAAAGAACTTCATGGAAATTTCATTCAAAATCAAGTCTTATCTTTGAAGTTTACAAATACCTAAGGGATTTAAGACTTAGCCAAGTTCTTTATCTTTATGAGCCATTTGTAAATGTTTGAAATATTTTCCTTTCATTTTCTATGTTCGAACTTTTCCTTCCTATCAATTCCCCAATCAGACTCAATTTCTAGATCAAGCCCTCTATTTCCAACTCTACCTCATAATATGCAAGTCATGCCCAACCTACTGATTGGGCCCATTCTTCCTTATCTTCTTCTTGATTTGAAAGTCTAGCTCGATCTCTATATTGTGCCCCTTCCTCCTTATATTCCTTACCAATTTACAATATAGACATGATCTCCAAATCAGGTCACTCCTTCCTTTTCCTTCAAATGAAATTTCACCTTAGAATATTCCCCTTTTTCTTCCCTTAAAACTATCTCTTCATGGATTCCCAATTTATAATTTTGACTTGATCCCCTATTCAAGCCCTCATTCCCTTTGCCTTCTTCTTGATTCATTCATCGAGATTTATTCCTAAAACGAGACCCTTTTCATGTAGTGCAACTTGGTCTTTGTATTATGATCTGTAAACTATCATGGATATTCCACTAGAATAGTTCGTCCCAATAGATATGATAAATAAAACTAAAATCTACACTATGAAGGTTAAATTCCTTTAAATTCTAGAAATTTTAGTTATTGATTCTCTACTTATGCATGAAATAGATAAAATGTGGAAAATAGAGAATAGTAAAATACAAACACATGCCATCCACCAAATAACACAAAGTTTTTCTCTGGGAAACCCTCATGAGAGAAAACCCAACTAGAAGGTGAGGTTGCTTTGCTCTCCTTTCTCTAGTATGGAAATAATGCAAGTACAAAGGGGAATTAATTCTCTATGGAGTTACCTGAGACTTGTGGCATGTTAGCCTTCTAATGAACATTAAACCCCTCTATTATTCTCTCTAATTTTCCACTCCCATTTGTTTTGGTTTTCTATGAAACAGAACAAAATAACATAGAATGGAACCCCTTCTCCTCCTAGTGGCCCGATATTTAATATAGCCTGATAGCCATCTAGGGGTAGGTATTTTACTTCCTCAACCCTCAAATGTCACAGGGTTTTGGACCTTCTAGAATCTTCTTGAAATTACATATGTGGCTAGCTCCATATGTGTGAGTAATGGGGGTTGAAGTGTCATCTTCTCGTACCATGGTGGTCAACATGGTAGGTCAACTTGCTAGAGGCATAACTTTTTCATACAACCTTCGATTGACATGATTTTTTCACCATTGGAAAGGCATAGAGGTGTAGAAAGCATCATGGGAACCTAGATATAATAGGTGTTAGTTCTATAATATTCCATTTGACTGCAAAAGGACATTCCTATCACATATTGATAGCTGCAATGGTTTGTTTGGTTTGAGTTTCATGGATGGGAATGACAGGGATAAGAAAGATATTAAGCACAAGACTAAAATAAGTACAAGGTCAATGATCAATACCATTGGGCATGGAGTGTCCTGATATATTTAATTGATCAAAGGAAATTAAACTATTTATCAGACAATAGGTTGATAATAACATGGATGGATAGATAAATAAGGAAAACAACTATGGAAGACAAAGACATCACTATCAGATCAGACTTGCATGATCCATAAAACTGAATATCCAACAAATAGAAATTCTTTCTGAGAATGAATGCTAGATATCTGAATAAAATTTACAAGAAACGAGTAAGTACATTAAAGAACATGAAGTTTGTAGTGTATGAGTTCTATTCAAATAGGAGGAAAAAGGATATGAAAACATGACATAAAATGCATACTGATAAAAGGTCTTCATAGATCTTTGATGATGAAACATAGAAAATAAAATCTATCCTCAGGCTTACAATGGAGAACATACAAAATTGTTAGAATGTATTCTAACCTCCTCTTCCCCCAGGAAGATCTTTTTCTCCTTTTCTACATTTCAAGTAACAAAATATATAAACTTTACAATAAGCCAAATATTTCCCCTTTTTAGGAGTCAAATCCTAATAATAAATAAAAAAATAAGCAATCTAAAATCATTTTTCCATAAATTTGGGACTAATGAAATCGAATCCCTTCAAAACTGTAATCTGGAGCTGACTCATTTCATATTGATTTTCGTAATTTTCTTCCTTGAATCCTCTAACTACAAGGTGATATTCCACCTATGTCTTTTGAATGATTTAAAGTTGCCTGAAAATGCTCATTGTATTTTTGGAAATAAACCTCAATCTACTGATATTATTCCCTTTAAATCTGGGATATTTGATTAACTACAAATTTCATGCATAAAAATTTGGAGATGATGTTAATCCTATGTTTCCAGGCACCCATCCACTTCAAATTCTTGTCATAATCTGGATCAATAGCTTCGATATCATGATTAGTAACCTTGACTCCAAGAATGTGTTTGTAAAATGAACGAGTAAAGTGAACATCCAAAAGTTGACCATCAAAAAACGCTTCTGCAACCACCTTCCCAGTAAACTTAAAGTATGAGAGATGATTTGTTTGGTAGATAGAATTAGGTTTCAGCTAGAAATTTGTTTAATCACCAACAATTGTAAACAACAAAGTGCCTTTATTAAAGATTACCCTCGACAACGATTGGTACCATTCCCTTGTAAGCCCATCAATGTCTAGCTCCCCTTGGAAATGGACACTCAAGCGCCCGTTTAGGTCTCTTGCTAAACACATCTGAAGTTGATTGTATGAATATTCCAGTATATATGCTCGATGGATAGAGATACTGATAGAATTGTATTTTTGGTGATATTGATGTTATCACATTATTGATCGAAAATATGCATGTTTGTTGTCAAATTCAATCAAGATTGGAACCTTTAACAAAAGAGAGAGATATTTATTAAGTAAACCAGGGTTTTGAAAGACAAAATCATTCAAAATTCTCATGTGCCTTTCTAGAATCCTCATTATGTTGTTTTTTCACCTTGCTATATTTTAAAACATGCCCTGCAAATGACTAGTCGCCTAACCACATTGATTTGTGAGCATTCAATAGTCATTCCCACGAACACCGATAAGGAACTGATAGATGTATATGTGAAATTCACACATGTTGGCATACTTATTTTTAAACATGGGGCATATCCCACATGTTTTGGGGTTTCATTGTTATAATACTTTATATATGTGAGTTCTTACAATGTATATCGATGTGTAGAGCACATTATGTTAACAAATAGGATGTATAGGTCTCGATGACGTGAGATTATCCATCATGATAAGGATAACGGTCCTCATGAGTCACACTTTGGATTTTCTTCATTATGTTGTTGACTTGTCACACCTCCAGTCTGTACTTGAGTTTATTTTTTGTCATTATCCATTTGCACAAGTGTCTAGTAAAACCAATTATATGTGTTTACAACTCACTAGGAGAGTTCACAGCGTACTCCAAGTACATTTTGCTTTCATTTCTAATAATTTCTCTAAAGGATCTTTTCAAAGGGGATATTATGGTTATCGATGCCCGCAATTTACCTATTTTTCATGGATTATGTTACCAAAATTAGAAACATCCTTGAAGTTTGTGATTCATCTTAAAATTGGCACTGCAAACTCACCTAGACAAATGCATTGTGAACTACTGAAGAAGAGGGTTGGAGGTTAGGCTACTTGCAGACACCTTTGTGCAAATTCAAAGATATGAGCATCAAAATTAGTGCCATTAGGTACTCTATTAGAGTTTGCATCCTATTTGAAGGTCAAGAAAGGGGTTTGTTTTCTTGATTTCCTTTTTTCATTGTGAACTAGCACGGGCGTTGTGAATTGGCTGATAGGGGTGTTGTGAACTCATTTCATGTAGCAACTTCTTATAAATATTTGATCATAACTCCAAAGCGATGACGTGGGTTTTTTTGAAATTTTTTGTGGACGAGCATGATAATGACATTGAAATGTTGACCAAATTTCAGCCTAACCTAGTTTGGAATTCAAGAGATATAATTAAAACACCAGTGTGCTGCAAACTCTCAGTTTTGCATAGTTGTTTCATATTCACCTTGTTTATAGGTTGCCACCTATCAAGCAGTGTTCAAATGACTTATCATAGATAATTTAGATGCTAAGGGACACCTCCACCTAAGATTTATCCCCATTAAGACCTCATGTAGTGAGTTGGAAACAAATTTATTAATGACTTCCAACAACTTCCTGAAAATTAGGAGTTTATTGGATTTTGTCTTGTTGATTGTTTCCACCTATCTCCAAGGCCTAGAATCCAATGAAAGAGATGGGCTTCGACCTCCTAATAATTTTTTCGATGCTACTTTCTATTAAAGGAAGGATGGATCTCTTGGAGGTGGTTGGATTCATGATCCAAGAGAGGAGAAATCCTGAGCAATTTTAGCTGTTGATTTGTAAGCCTGAGGGCAAGTTGTTATGTAAACATCTTTGCCATTTGAGATTCATGATATATGTTTTATTAGTTTGTAACTTTCTCTATCTTTTCATTCCCTTTATATCTTCCTTCTTATGTGAAATGTAGACTATGAGGATCATGGTTTCCTTTGATTAGTGGATTCTTTCCATAGAAAAAGGTATGTCATGTGTTGCCCATTAGTCATTGTTTTACTGAAGTAAATTTCATTTATTTTTGGAGAGAGGATCCTTTCCTAGTGAATTTTCTTCTTTTTGTCTTATTCTTCATTCTTATATCTATCATTATATATATTTTTTCTGGTACACATATTGATTGCCTCAGATTTGCATATTTTTCATGAATCCATGCCCAGCGATGTAACTCACTAATTTACAATCAATTTTCTTCATTTTCTTTTCTCACTGCCTTCATGCATTACCACTTTCTTTCCAGGTTCGACCAAGCAGATTTGAGGGGGCTTGTATTGCATGTTCTACAATTATGTGTTTTTGGATCTATGATACTTTAAGAAAACAATGATCAGTTTCTCCTCCATTTCTTATTTCTCATGCGCATTGATATTGTTATGAGTAAATGAGTTGCTTATAAGATTTTTTCATGAGGTGATTGAGTGAAGGATTTACTCTTTGTATTAGTTGTACAAGTGTTATTAATACAAAAAAATTTACTGTTGATTTTACTATCATTGATGCTTGAAGTGTTTATGATTGAGATAAGTCATAGTTTCTTCTTCCACATCGATTTATCCAATTGATTATCTAGCCTC
>JZKD02S1067874.1:901720-918935 GCA_000966675.3 Picea glauca
TCTAGGTTTTCATTGCCACTAATGCATCATGAAATAGCATCATTAGCTTACACTCACCATCTACAACAAGAAAACTTCTCAATTATCACATTTTGTTTTAATGAATATGCAACATTCTCTAAAATTTCCACCTTCATCAAAAAAACCCTCTTGGATTTGACCATTTCTCTAACAAAGTGATATTGAACATCAATACACTTTGTCTTTGAATGACAAGTCAGGTTCTTCACGAGTGATATTGCACTCTGACTATCACAATCTATCGTTACAAATTTTTGTACAAACCCAATACCTGGACATAATCTTTGTAACCATATAGATTCCTTTCTTGCATGAGTGGATGCCATGCATTCATCTTCGGTAGTTGAGAGTGACACTACACCCTATTTTTTTCTCATCCAAATGATTTCTCCTCCAAATGGGTTAAGCATATACCCTCTTTTAGATATTCTAAAATCCATATCTCCAACCTAATCTGCATCCACAAATCTATCTATGTCCAACACTCTATCCAATACTGGTATTCCTTGGTATCAGAATCCATAACTGGTAGTGCCATGAAAATACTTGAAAACCCTCCTTATTTTTCTCCAATGCTTCTTCCCTAGTTTTGGCATATACCTACTCAAAACTCCCACTACATGGGCAATGTTTGGTCTAGTACATACCATAAGTACATCAAAATACCAACCACACTCACATATGGAACATGAGACATGTCCTCTTCCTCTTCCTATTTCTTGGTGCATTGATTTGAAGATAACTTTACAGCTACAAGAATAGGAACCTTAACTGATTTACATTCATGGATATTAAACCTCTGCAATATTGTCTCCACATGTTTCTTTTATTTAACCAAATTTCTCATTTTTCGGATCTCTTTCAATTTCCAGGCCCAAAATAAAATTCGCAGCACCAAGGTCCTTCAAGTCAAATTTAGAGGGAAATTGAGTATTCACATCCTAGATAATATCCTTATTGTTTCCTATCAACAACATATCATACACATACACGACCAAATAAATAAAATGATCACCAATTAATTTTAAGTACAAACAATGATCCACTTTTCTCCTTGTGAAGCCAAGTTGCAACATACAAGTATCAAATTTTTGATACCACATCCTTGCTGATTTCTTTAAGCCATAGAGGGACTTCTTCAACTTGCATACCAACTCCTTATTTCCCTTCACAAAAAAGCCTTCTAGGTGCTTCATGTCTATTTTTTCTTGCAGATCCCCATGTAGGAATGTTGTCTTCACATCCATCTATTCTACCTCAAAATCAAACACAATAAAAATAGATAGAAGAAATCTAATAGAAGCTAATTGGGAAACAAGAGAAAAAATATCACCAAAGTCAATTCCCTCTACCTAGGAATAACCTTTTTCTACTAACAAGGATTTGCATTTCTTAACTTTTCCTTTTGCATTCAACTTCTTCTTAAACACCCATTTCTTGCCAATGGGATTCATTCTAGTTCAAAACTCCACTAGATGCCAATCCTCAATTTTGTCTAAGATTGCCATTTCTTCAACCATGGCCTTTTTCTAGAGTTTTCCATCCTTTCAATCCATTGCATCCATAATGGTTCTAGGATCATCATTAGTAATAAACAAAGAGAAATTTGAGTGGAAATCAGGTGGAGTTTACCTTTTCGGTTTCCTTCTTTCACGAATCGATCTCCTCAATACTGGAGTATGAGGATCTTCTTCTTCTGATTCATGTTCTTCTGTAGAGTTTTATTCATCATTCTTTAACTCAAACTAGATTTTATCTATTTCTTCCTTCCTTGGTATGACTTCCTCTTTGAAAATATCTTTTATTTATCTAAATACCACATCTTGGATATACACTGCCTTTTAAGTTTTTAGGTTCCAAATATTATATCCTTTCAGACTGTATTTATACCCAACAAATATAAAGTTTTCTACCTTTTTATCTAGCTTAATACTATCTTCCTTTGCAATGAGAAAATATGCTTCACAACCAAATTCCCTGAGATGTGTGAGAGAAGGTTTTTTACCAGTCCATACTTCATGTGGAGACTTGTCATCCAATGTTGATGAGGGTGATCGATTGACCAAGTAACATGAAATATCCACTACCTCTTCCCAGAATTCTTGTCCTAAACTGACACCACTGAGAAAGCACCTTGATTTTTCCATCAACATCTTGTTCATCCTTTATGAAACTCCATTATACAAAGATTTATATGGAGTAGTCTTATGCCTTTATATACCACACTTCTTACAAAATTATTCAAATTTATTTTTGTAGAACTCTCCACCATTGTTTGTCCTTAGCACCTTACTAATTTTATCTGTTTGATTCTCCACAAGAGATTAAAATATTTTAACCTATCAAATACTTTATATTTATTTGTAAGGAAATATATCCATGTATTCTTTGAGAAATTATCTTTAAAGGAGACATAGTACACAAATTTTCCTAGTGATGGAACTGACACAAGTCCAAACATATCATTGTGCATCAACTGTAAAATTACCTCTACTCTTATTGCAGTAAAGGGGAATATTAACCAATTATACTTACCATATAAACGATGTTCACATAAATAAAAATCTAGAGAGAAGCTAGAAATGCCTTCAAATATACCTTTACCATGTAGTAGTCAAAATACCTTCTCTCTCATATACCTCAGTCTTTGATTTCACAACATAACCTGTTCTCCAGAGATAGTAGGAGTTTTTTCTTCTTCAGCTCCAATCTAAGAAACAATGGAACTATTAAACCCATCACTAATAGTTCTTCCTTGTATATCATACACAATTTCAATCTAAAATCCCTTCAAAAACACCATTGCTCCTCAAACTGTCTTGCAGGTTTCTTTCTCAAATATTGTTCCTACCCCTGCATCATCCATTTTTATCAAAAAAATAAAATATATGGCCAAAATCGAGATGTGAAAAACAATGAGGAGTGTTATAATCCTTCCATCCATGAGCTTCAACTTAACTTTTACTCGTCCTATGATTTTTTCTATTGATACATCACCTAAGGAAACATCAAATCCATCATACATTTAATATTCACACAACCACTACCTGTGGGGAGTCATATGAAAGGATGCCCCTAATTCAACTAGCCATGCCTCATGATATTCATGTTTTCTTGAAGAAGCCGAGTACACCTTCCCTCCTTCTTCTTCGAAGGTTTTTTCTTCAGTAGAAGGAACATATTCAAATCCATTCCCTCTCTCAACACTCTTGGATCTGCATTGCTTCTTATAGGGCCCTTATTTTCCACATCTCCAACATAACTTCATAAAATTTCCCATAGATTTAGATATACCACTCGAGGACTTAGATCTATTTGTTTTCTGGGAGAGTACTCTTGCAAATAATGCATTTTCACTATGTCTTTCCATGTTCTTCCACCTCATCTCCTTAGATAACAAGGATGAAACCACATCATTGCAACTTAAAGTATTTTTGTTACTACCTATGGCCATAAGTAGACTATTTAATGAGTATAGTAAGGAGAAAAGTAAACTAATACAATTTTCTTCATCAAAAATCTTAATATCAACAGATAATAGTTGACTTAACACAATATTGAAGGAATTCAGATGCTTTGTCAGTGTGTCTCCATCTTTCATACTCATGTTATACAACTTCTTTTGTAGGTTCCATAAGAACAATTTATTTACCATGGAATTAGATTGATACAAAGTCCCCAACTTATCCTATAATGCCTTAGTTGTATCTTCCATTAACACATCTAGTAATACTAAATATAAGAGACACAATCAAATTGTGCACTTCTCCTTATGATAAATTTTTTTCCAATATTCTGTTGGTGTTCTTGTAAGTGCAGTACATGGATCCACCAAGATCGAATGATCATTGTCTACCAATGGATCTTCCATCTTCAACTTCAAGAGCTCAAAAATTTTCCCATTAAATTTGATGATCTCTATTTTTGAACTTCTATCCATTTCTTTTCACCTAAAGAATTAATATCGTATATCTCCCACTATAACAAGATTTATCACATACCAGATCCAAAACCTTAACCAAAAAGGCATCCCCTTAAAGCCAATAATTTTTCTCATACCAAATGTATATTTTAACCTTGTATAATGAATTATTGTAAACAAATTCTTAGTAAAACATAAAAACTACAATGGCACACACAAATTACAGATATATTTTTACCCTGGAAACCCAAACTGGGAAAACCAACAACATGTTTAGAGTTGCACCTCTAATATTCTATTAATCATCTTCATTATTTACAATACAATATACATATAGGATCCTATGGAATCCAAACCCCTAATCAATTGACCCAGATTAGTCAACAACCCTAATTCCTTAACATGAATTAGAAAACCATCGACAAAAACCATGTTTTGATAATCTGCCGAAATAGACACAAAATGCCACCAAAAATAGAACACTTTTTTTTTCTTAGGAGCTCATGTTCCCAAACCCCCACAACCCTCCTGGCTGAAGGGTTATAAGTACTCCCCAGACTCCCTTTTATCCCATATCAATGTAGAATACATGGGATCAATTTTGCAAATAATATAAAACATACCCAACAATAACACCCTTTTATTCCATATCGAAGAATGTTACATATGATACAAAAAATAAATGCAAATCAATGGAGAGGGTGTGGTCGTGTCTACATACCAATTAAAAATAATACAAAGTAACCAAGGAAAATATTTCTTGTGCCCAAAATTGACACATGAATTTGTACAGAAAACCCAAGAAACTTCACAAGCTTCCCTTGAGAGGCATGTTTCATTCTTTACCTTATAAATACAATATGAGTCACCCCATTATTCTCCATCTTGGAAAAACCATAGAAATCCTTGATCTCCCCTTCTTGGTGATCAATTAATTTCTTGATCCTCCTTGAATCCTTCTTCGTTTCTTCTTAGCTCCATGATGCATCCACTACTTATGTGTTTCTTTCTCATCACTTGGAAACTCACGATGCATGAGAATGGTCCCAAGTCACCTCAATTTGAGTCATGCATCTACATATTGGTCCACATGAGTCACCCCAAGCATGCCTCAAAATATGCTTGAAGAGGTTTCTTGATTCCCAAGTCATCCCATCCATCAGTAACATCATCCATGCTCACATCATCCAACCTTTTCTGCCCACATTTCCTTAATATTGTCATCTAAAAGTCATTCCTAAGGAATGCATACAAAATGGAGTACACCCAACAAGTGCATCCATGATTCTGATCTGTGTCAACTTGTTCCTCAAGGTACCTCGACCACTCATCTAGTTTCCAAGTGTGGGTCACCCAACTCAACCTATCTATATAATTCACACACCAAATCCTGAAGTATTTATCCAAGTCAACCCCACTCCTTTGTGCATATGAATTGACTCGTATGTAGTGCATATTGTTTTTCCATAGGTATATTGTTCTTGTTTCCTTTCCAAGGAAACCCCAAAATGAGTTCCTCTCTTATGAGCTAAGGCATCTTGTCTGACTGATCTGTCCATCAGCACCAGTGGAACAAAGGAACCTCGCATCCCTCTTCAATAGGTTATAACATCACTCTTGGATTATCGCAGTCAATATAATATTAATCTCAACCATAATGACACAACATAAAAGAAATTATTTTAGACACCTTCAAACAACATGAACATATATCAATTTTATAACCAAAAGATATAATAACCACTACAAGAAGAAAATGGAAGCAATGTTTTCATAGACACATGTTCACAGATGCACCACATATTTTCATATACCTTCAGACCCTCTATATAAACTAATAAATGCATCTAGAAACAAGCATTCAACTATTATTTTTACAACCTAGTCGTATTCAATCCATGAATAACAAGCTTCACACCCATCTCCGAATTACAAAATTCCTTGGCCATTTGAAATGCTAAAAGATGGTAGGTTTTATCTATCATATTAAATGCGATGGAAATCTCAATCAACAACACTTTTATACTAATAAAAACACCACTAAATAGACTCTAAACCATATTTGGGTTACAAACAAACTTATCTAGGTCAAATAATGAAGAAAGACAAGCTTGAATTACATCACTAAAGCCCATAGAAATCTCCAAAATAAATAACAAGACATTGAAAACAATACCTACACAAGACTTTTAATAACATGAACAAGTAAGAGATAACATCAAGATGCAAGAAGGTAAAAACACAATGAATAAAATTGAGTAGGTATTGATCTATGGTCTGAATCAGTTTTTTAGTGGAAATGGATGAAGGAGGGGACACCACTCCCTCCTACAACAATTCCCTTGTGGGTGAACGATGCACCAGAAAAGGATATGCACATAAACCATCAAAACAGAATTAGGAACATGAGTAGACCCAAGGAATGGAAGGGGAGGGAAATATTGTTGAATGAGTCCAACAGGTTTATTTGTACCAAAAAAGAGAGGAAAATACAATGACAAGTGGGACAAGTTGTTTCATACAAAAAATGAAGAAAAACCCCACATATAAGATAACTTTGATGAGGATCAGAGACTACGTACAACACATGCAATAACATGCCATTAGAGGAAAATTCATGGGTATTTGGCCCACCCAAAAAACATTGATCGGGTGGATAGTTATGCCTTTTAATGCAAAGGGACAAATATATTTAGAGCTCACAATGGTTTTCGCAAGCTGAAAATATAGCGATGTGGTCCTTGAAAATAGCCCTTACTTTTTTAAATCCACGGGATTGTAACTATGTTGTTGGATAGAGAAGTCCATCCCAAAAAGGGAAGACTTCATAGCTACCTAGTCTAAATCATGTTATATTCTCTACCACAAGAATTATGGCACCCATAAATTAAGGGATTGGAAATGGGCAGGGATCCTTTGTGAAAATCTTAAAGGTAACAAATTAGGGTTATTACATTTCCTATGAACACACCTGCATATACATGAATGTCTCAAAATCCATTCTGAAATCAATTTGTATATATTCTCAATAAAGAATGGATCCAAACAATTGACTACGATCACATTCCATTTCACTGTCGGAAATTCCACAAACATCGTCACCTCTTCAGACATTGTCCCTTGAATATCCAATTATAAAAAGATAAACATCAAGCCCAAAAAAACTTAGATGGTTTTGAAATGGTTACATCAAGGAAAGAATGTCAAAAAATACCTATAATACCACAAGCCCAAATGAAAATCCAAACCATCAAGAGATTTTATATCCTATATCAAAATTCGGAAGAACCTAGTAGCAACCTAGGAAAATAAATCTAACATCAAACACCGCAACCAAAGAACCATAGGAATGGATCAAATGTAAGAAAATCAATGACATAGCACACACAAGGAGGTCAAACAAGAGGAGGAAAGGATGCATTTTGTGGAACATTAAGGAGAATCCAAGAAAGGAGACTAAATGAAACTAGGAGAAATAAATTTGCAATGTATCTAGCAGCATCATGTGCACAATACGAACCCTCTGCCATTCTAGATCAAGAAATACAACTACTCAGAGAAACCTTCAATAAAAGAAAAATCAAACCAGGATCATCACCCTAGGAGTCAATACAAGTACTCTCAAGGAAAATCCTAAAGTAACAAAAGAGGAGAAACAAAGAGTCAAAATAAACAATCAACAGTTCCTCCAGGGCATGGGTGAAATCCAAATAAACTACAAATAGATAGGATACATGACATATACATTTCCCTACCACCCTAGTTCCTCATGAATATTCTATCTTGGAACATCTAGGGCATATTGACTGAGAATGTTCTTGTTAGTCGATTTGTATATCTAAATCTTGTTACATTTAATTATGAATCTAGGAGTTCCCATACTTGTGAAATGAAAGCATTGTATGTGCATAATTATATAATTTGTAGTATTAATATACTTAACAAACTTAATAAACAAAAATAAAATGAAATCACATGACAATTGGAATTCAAAAGGAAACACACTTGCATGAAAATGCTAACTAAACCACTCTTGGTGATGATCATGTACTTGGGCACCGATCACGCTACTGCGACCTTGTTGTGCTAAAATTATCTCTTTGCATTATATCATAATTCTATATTTCCACATATCATCATTCTATTGTTGGTGATCAAGGATAAAATTTAAATAACAATGTGAGGAAAGAAACACAACACTCTTGCATCAATGAAAGACTAACTATGAAATTGAATTGCATAAGTAAAATACTAGCATGTTCTCATGGAGTGAGCTTTGTCTCCTAATAATTCATGGTAGAAAAATAAACTATAACATTATAAATATAAATTAAAAATAAACTATAACATCATAAACTAAATCATAGCATAATGTTAATAAAACTAGAAAATGACAATCTATATAAAGAGGAATACAAAAAGGATTTATTATATTCAATCATATTTTGGACATATTCTCCAAGAGTCCTCCCTTTGAAATGGATAAAATACTCTTATTTATATGATCGTTTTCTTTGATAATAGGATAAGAAACCAATGAATTTAGATCCACTTTTCTCTCATGTGGTTACAACTATTTACTAACAAGTAAAAACTAAAAACCAACTAGTAAATGATTGCAAAATCTTTGCTAATAATTCAAAACAAATCACAATGATTTTGTCTTTGATACAAGATTATTTCCACATCAAGGATGGTTGATGATGATCCAAATCCATGAAAAATCTTCAATGGTTGTAGAAGAAATTCGAATTTGGAGCTAAGTGGTAAAAAACGAATTGTTACAAACTCCAAATGTACATGTAAATATAACAAAACTTACCCAAATTTAAAGGTTAAGTGAGAACATGTTATTTTTCTAAGATTTAATCATAAATTTACTTAAAATACTAAACTAAATGCATTGAAAAATATCTTGAACCTAATCCAACATAAATATTGAAATCGACCTAATACACTATAATGGGATAGCATAAAATGATTTAAAATAAAAGGAAATGTGTGATAACATGATAAAAATGATGAAAATGTTTGATCTAGATGGATCTCAGTGGCCATCCACCTCTTCCACCGAATCACCATTTTGAGCCTACAGTTTTGATAAACCATGATATTCACCCTTTTGATGGGGAATGGAATGTAATGTCATCTTCATTTGTTAATTACATACATGATTTAATATTTCCTAGTGATCTTATGTACATGCCTACAACATAGTGTTAATGCACTAGATCCCATTAGAACTTCGCAGTTAAGCATGCTCAGGATAAAGTAGTACTCAGATGGGTCACCTCCTCAGAAGTCCTAGTGTTTTACATTCCTATGACATTTTATAAACTTGGTCCAATTTATCCCACATGCATCATGGAAATTGTTCTCCTCTCACTCTCTCATATATAATTGAGGTGAAGGAGGCTCTTTAAGCATGCATTTAAGTGTGATGTAAAGCTTCTTGTGAATGAAGTGTAGCCAACATCTCTTTCTCTTTAGAGATAAGCTACCCCATTTTTCCAGTTTCTATTCTACAATGTTTTTCTATCTTATTCAATAATAGAAGTTGGGTTTCACTGTATTTATGTGTTCTCTTCTATATTTTTGTGTATTTCATTGTTATATCTCAGTTATATTTTTTCCTTCATGTTGTTCTCAAAAACATCCAGATAAATTTGGTGACTCAATTTTTCTCCTATTTTTTTGGGTTACAACCACAATAGAGAAATGACCAAAATACCACACTCAATCCCACAAAGACAGTCAGACAAACTGTAACTATCTAACTAAATTTTGATAAGAAAGTAGCTGGAATCAAACATGGTTCCAATTGTTTGATGTATATACCTCAATTGAAACTTTTTTCTCCAACATTCCTCTTCAACATTTCCTTCAATCACATGCACCAAATGAAAAATAAAACAACAAATAGATAGTTACAAGATAACAAGTTTTTAAATATGATAACTAAAATCAAATCTGTTAGTATTTTATATAGTTAAATTCCTAAATGCAAAAATTATGAATCGAAACACAAAGTTGGACAAGAAAGAGAGTTCTTTGTTTATTTCACAACAAAGTTAAAGATTGTTACAACCTATAACCATTGAGGCGCTTCTTCAAAACCAGACTCTAGGCCCCTACACCCAGGATAATGATGATCAAATCAATATTCAACTCATTCGCTTAAAAAGGTACGAGAAAGAGAGATGGTCTCTTTATAACAAGATAAAGGGATAAAATAATTCTAGAAATAATAGTTTCTAGATATGTAGGGGATAATTCAAAGACACAACATAAGGGGCTTGCATACTAGGCAATAAATGGTCAACAAAATAGTTCTAAATGGCATGATAATCTCTCCTCTACCCCTTTTCTCCTTTTATACTCCAAAAAAGTTGTTAGAGTAGTTATCCACATGAAATATTGGGTTAGGGATTGGAGGAACTAGTAAAACCCACTAAAAATTTAGCAAAATTGTATTTTTTTAGCCAAATAAATGTGTACGCATAATGATAAAGGGAAACATGCATATCTACATGTGTTGCATAACTGATACAGTTTGACCATCTCAAAACATGACGTTTTTTAGTGATTTATAAGGAGGAATGAAGGGGGATTGAGTCTAGAAGTAGGGAAAGTGTATATGAATCATGCCAATAGGAAATCGATGCATATGATGTGGAAAATAATGCTATAATAGGGCCAAAAGGGTAAAATAAAGCATAGGTTGTTGAGAACTAAAATAAACAAGGAACGTCAATATATTATAATGTTTTAAGAAACTAAATGTCTTACCTTGCTTCAAAATTAGCCCCCAAAATCTATAGTATCTTTGAATCAATAGTTGTATATGCACAAGGAGAGGGTAGTGAATTGGTAATATTTTTCAACCTTGTGCAGATTACATTCAAATATTTCCTTGCAACCACTATGACCATAACCACAAAATTCCAACTCATAGGTTCAATAGAGGCAAGATTCATTACAAACATCTATGGTTCTCAAGTGAAAAAATATACAATCCTCTTTCTTAACTCTTTTCAAATGATATGCTCTACAATAAGGGGAAATTACTGGATCGTGGGAGGGGAATTCAACATCATCACCTCCCTCACTAAAAAAATAGGAGGTATATGCAGACTAGACCAAGACTCACAATGATTCAAGGAAATCGTTCTACAATTACAAATGGTGGATCTAGAAACAACAAATGTGATGCATGCATAAAACACCAAATGATAAGGAGACAATCAAGTGGCCTCAATATTGGATTACTTCCTCACCTTAGAATCCATCATGATGTCATGGTTACTCTTGCAATCATTGATTATCCTAGGTTTATCCTAGACTTAAAATGTAGTCTAAGAAAATGCCCCTTCAAATTAAATAGGTCAACTGCAAAGTAGAAACGTTGTCACAAAAAATGATTGGTTTATATATTTTTTTTCATATTTTTTGCAAAGCCATAAGTCTTGAGTAGTAGCTAGGCATAGAAAAATTAGCTTAGAACATCATTTTTTTTGGTAGGGACTCTCCAAGATCAATTTTTGATGTAAGAAGAAGACTAAGCCCGTCAAGATTAACAATCTGTTATTTTTTTGTTGGTCTAGTTTTCCTTATGGAAGGACAATAACAAAGCACATGTATTTTTCCTCAATTTTAATATAAGAATTTTTGGTTAGCTAAAAAGACATGAACAAGTAAGAATTTTATGACCATAAAAATCAAATGACAACAACATTTTCATAAGCACATATTGATAAATGTTCCATGTTAAGCAAAAATGGAAATCCAACAAAAAATGATATAGAATGGATAAGGTCACAATGTCAATTCCTAAGCAATATAATCTTCAACAAATTTCCTATTCTTCATTTCAAATTGAGTCACCCAAACCAATTTAAGGTATGAATCTAAATAAAAGGTTTTGCAGGCCTAGACATAAACATACCTTAAAACCATGTACAATATCTTGAACTATTATGTCAGAAGGAAAATTTTGAACAAGAGGCTCAACGCTTTCATGGTATTTTAAAAATTCACTGCAATTCAATAAAAAGCAATATAACAATTCAAGAAATTTTCTTTAAAAAGACTAAAATATTATATAGGATTTTATGAAAATCTATGAACTTCTCGAAGACTAATTACCACTTTTGTGCAAAGGAGAGTCCAACACAGTAACATTAATGCTCACTACCTCGACAAATCACCAAAGAATCCAAATTATAGTGAGGAAAAACCTCCTCAGAGAGCCAAACCCTTACAAAACAAAAATAACACGAAGCCACCTTAAAATCGAAAATTCCACCATAACAAGAAGAATACAATTAAAAAATAGCATCCAAAACAAGAACAAAAATGCTTAACCCGACTGGAAAACTAATAACAACAATAAAAAAACATTTCCAAACCAACACAAGCTTCAACCACACCCTACTAGAAAACAAAGAACAACAATAGTAAACCATTCACAAACCAAGATGAACATTAGTTAAAAAAAAAATTACGTTGACGTATCCAAGGTTTAATATTGCCAAGCCAACATGAATGACAATAGAGTATAACCCACAACCAACAACATATGCAAAAATATACAAAATGTCAAACCACACAAAAACATAAAAAACATGAAACCTCCACCAAGTGACAAAGTCCACCACACTAGTAACAACCATAAAATCAAACCCTTACACAATCAACTATACATCATTATTCAATGCTTGGAGTTAAGAATACACCCAATCAAAACTAACACACCCACAAATCCCTACCAAATCAGTGCCAACAAGACCACTAACAAGAATACAATCCAATCGACTACTAAAAAGAAAAACATATATAACAATAGTGGAAAGCCATTTCTATCAAAATCCTAAAAGCCAAAGTATACAACACAAAGAAAAAAAAGTATCTACCAAATACAAGACTTCACCAAACCAAGCGAAGACAAATGATAGTACTTTCCATGCGTGGAATGCCAAATTTACCTTGCCTGTCAAGTGCAAATTTGATGGAGGCATTTGTTTTTCATGCATGCAATTTTACATTTTCTGCAGATTTATAAGTTTCGATAATTAGAGCAGATCGATTGGATTTTTTTTTTAATATTTGAGCCAATTAAGAGAAGGTCAAAACCAACAGAAAAGTTCTAAATTTTGGGAAATTATGATTTCCTTTTTTTTTTGGTTAGATTTAGTCGGAAAACATGCTCAAAGTTCAAATTGGAAGTGGCTTGAAACACATAAGGTTCGAACAATGAATAAATGTAGTCAATGTGTTTTGAGTACATCGACTGTATTAGTAGAATGAGATGGAAAGGTCATAGCCTCCTATGAAATTCAGATTCGGCGTAAAGAACAATTTTGTAACAACACTCCCAAATCGTGAGCTTGTTTTTGAGATGATGATAGATCGATTCAGGGTTCAATTCTAGTTTTGAACCAGTAGCATTTCAAACTACTGCCTAGACTAGTGAATTACGGAAGTTTGTATTGCGAACCAAAAAACAATTTCAAAGTATTTCAGGGTCATAGCAGTGACATAAGCGTGAGGGAATATAGTGACTTTTCGGGGGAAATTTGAGTAAAGAGGAAGACGAAACCAAAGTGTGAAGCCTACATGGAAATAGGAAGAAAATATCTGATCTCTATTTAGTGAGACAAAGGAGCTAAGATTTAATATTTTGTTGGAAGGTTAGATCAATCCAAAGATTAGTTTTCTCAGCAATAAGATGGAAGATCAAGAGATTTGGTCATGGAAACAAACCTAGTCTATTGCAGTGAATTTACCATGAGATTTGCTGCAGCCAAATGTTTTTATCTCACCACCCCTCAAATTCACATAAACTTCAATGACTGCCACTGGATACGAGAAACACAGAGAAAGCACTAATATCTCCCCCAACATAGATCAAGAATCGGTGTGAATCGTTGGTATCCCCCTCAGTAGTAGAGAATAAGCACCGGTCTAAATCATTGATATCTCCCAAGTCCCTCAGCCACCATTGGCTATGAGTAGGCTGCAGTAGATAACACTGAACATTGAACAATGAATAGTATTATGGAATTTCCCATTGTTCCTCGAGATTCAACTCGATATGGCATTCATTAGTTAACGCTGAAAATTGAACAATGAACAAGATTATGGCGCTACCCATTGTCCCTCGAGATTCGATGCGACCTAACATTTATTAGTTTATTTATCTTCTAGTGACACTACAATGAGAGAACAAGGATTCATTTATGGCATCTACTTCTATACAACTACTTCCCTACACATTGCATATCACCCACCCTTAAGGTCCCATTCCCTACCCCTATATTATATGTCGGTAACCCTAATACTTATACTGCACATGTGGCATACTATATGTCGGCAACCCTATATTATATATTCATAGCGAAGGCGTGGATATGTTTAATATTATCATAGGTCTATATTCCATCTGCCATACGATGACAATTGTATACCAGACTAACTTAAAACTTAATAAGAGTAACTCTCTAAAAGTTCTGTCACCTTTCTTCAACACCTATTTAAAGATATATCTATCTATATAGTAGTTTATATATATAGGACTTGTAGTCCTAAATTCTCCTTTAACACATGATTCCTTATGCTTGCACACAAGGCTATATCGTTTGGTCTAAAAATGAAAACATCTACTACAAGGAAAAAGTCATCGAGAGTTATACCCTAGATAGAATATACATGGAATATTATGAGTTGGTAACATTCTTCGAAAAGGTCTGAGTCGTTAAAGAGACTTTCCTTATGAATTCATTCGTGGTTAAGGATATTCTAGTCACTATTCTTATAAAGGTTTAGGTAAGGAAAATACCGCATGAAAACCCTGTTCAACTAAGTCTTAACTAATTTTTAACTTACCCAAAACAAAATCAAGGATGGTAGAGTAATCGAGACGAAGCAATTAGCACCTAACTAGTCCCGACTAGTCGCTTCTCGAAGTGACTATCATTAATTTTTCATTTTCGGTTATTAAGGGTAGGAGATGTTCTTGTCAGAGAAAGTTAAAACCCTGCTTCTGTGATTAATGGAGGTCCTGTATGTGCAAGTTTCTATGGCCCTTCCACCTGACCTTCCTCTAATCCCATCGCACCAAATCTTCCCTAGCACATGGCTCGACCAACCCCGTACCTTCATCATTTACTCTGTATAGCACAAGATCCTCTTAGGCTCAGGCGATTTTTTTCCTTGTCGTTGTGAACGCTCCGAAAAAGGCTCTCTGTGTTTTTCCTTCGATGTGGGGGAAATATCGTTCTAGAGGTCGTTGCTCAGTGAAATAGTCAACAATATCTGTCTTCCTAGTAATTTTTAAGAGGCTATCATGTTTTTAAGAAGAAGAGTAGAGTCTCAGAGATTCGTTATGGTGAAATTCATTTTCATTTTGTAGTTCTTGTTATAGAGTTATTTACATCCTCCCCTCATCATTAACTCATGAAATACTTCGGGGTTATTTATGTGCTGAAGCAATTTTGGATTAATCATTTATTTCCATTTCGGATTTCCCTAAAGTCACGATACCCCATCTCCCCATTCCAATTTCAGAGGATTTGCGTGTTTATTATACTAGGTAAAACACAACTTAGGGTTTCATTATGTCTTAAAATCGTTATTCTTTCACGCTCTTACTCTGTGGTTGGTCCGGTAGTGAATGCTTAAGAGGTTTTGTTAGATCTGATTGCATACTCTGTGTTCAACACCTTATATTTCTTCTTGTTCTTTCTCTTCGTGAAGGGTGAGTCCACCCATCGGTGCTTTTAATCAGACTCTTAACTGGTCCTTACAAAGGAAACTTTCTTTAAATATTAAAGCATTCTTGTTTGGTATAATAAAGAATCTGTCTAATGTTCTCTCGAACAATTCATACAGAACTACCTTACAGTATGTGACACTTGAGTTGATAGTTATTTGTTTAATTTGAAAAGAATGTTTTATTTCACTGAATGATATTCTAACAATAATTTTCTTGTGTTAATAATACTACATGTTGCAATGTGACCTCTCGGGGTCTGGTTATGTAAATCTTTGTATTGACTGTTGATTTATCATTACTTTCTACAATTTGATTCTAGAAGGGTTTAAATTCGACAGTTAGGTATAGTTTTGGTTTAGTGTGAAAGGTTTATAGTATGTCTTCACACATCATGACTTATACCATCTGTATGTTAAATAAAAATTAGTACTGTCGACTATTTCATTTTATTTAAATTCGTTGACTACTGTAAAAAAAAATGTTTTCCTCTTGTTAGATTTGTTCGTTTAAAGATTGCGTATAATTCACTAATGATGGGCCCTTTTGTTGCGAGGGAACCCATTAGGGAGTTACTGCACCATTCTCCCTCAGCAAGGACTTCCATCCAACTAGCAAGCGATAAGGAAAATATATGAGACCGCATGCCAAAAGATGAGTGTCTCTCTAGAAAAATTCAGTTTGTTAACAATTATCATCCTATTGATGTTTCTGTTACGTTTCCTTCATATAAATTGCTAATAATTATAGGTTACACTTTTTCAAAGCTTCAATCTATGCAAGTTCCAGATGCTTTCCCCTGTCTTCAGTGTAAAAGGTATTCGGGTTTCGAGCCCATCATCTCTCAATCTTAACTCTACAGGTTCTAGAAAATGGAGATCATGGTCGCATCCAGTTTTTCCGTTATAACTACTTCTGTCTCGATTTTTGTATTGTTTTTTTGAAGTGTAACCCCCTTTCTGGTAGTGTTTCCACTGTTGGAATAACAC
The DNA here is from genome assembly GCA_000966675.3 of Picea glauca. NCBI lineage: Eukaryota > Viridiplantae > Streptophyta > Pinopsida > Pinales > Pinaceae > Picea > Picea glauca. The sequence continues at coordinate 918,423 of JZKD02S1067874.1, forward strand.
CAGTACTTTCATAATCATTGGATCTGCGTTTGATTTTATGTTTGGTCAAGATATGTAATAAATTTCTTTAATATTGAGTGACGATTCCGTTCATATGTACTTGGAATGATATGTTGAATCATAGCAAGTTTGTCTCTTGATTTTCAAGCACTGGTTAGTGTTAGAATTGAAATAATGAATGAAAGGAATCTCAACTACATTTATTCAATTTGACTATTCCGATACTAATATGTTTCCCATAATTTAGCTTATATCAATAGAGTTACTGGTACTCCTCTATTTTATTGTATTCGATTTATATTGAAAAGAAATGAATCATTGTTGTTACTATGGCTAGGAAATTTCAACTTGTATTGTATTATATGAATGCATAAGAGGTTCCAGATTCTCTATTTCAGAAGGAATTTATTGGTCTCCTACATCCAACATTTCATTTACAGTTGTAGTTACATATCTATCAGAACCATTTATTATTTACATAGTATAAGAATGGATATATATATATATATATAT
>JZKD02S1067874.1:935477-955351 GCA_000966675.3 Picea glauca
ATGGAATAAGTATGGTTTCATAATAGTTTTGATTCAATGCTATGCAGAAATGGAGGTCTCGAGTAATATTATGACTCTGAGATTTACTTACAGAAATATAAATACACCCATATATAAACTTAGTTTCAATTCCATTTATACATAGATAGTTCTGCATAAGGAATTTTGATGCACTGAAAATTTACCCTACAACTACCTCTGTATAGAAATAATCTAGTTTACAGAAATGATTTCTTGCAAAATTTAAGCATGCATAACCTTTCAACTATCGTAACAAATAAAAGACAAATTATAGCATTCGTTCAGAATTTAATCCAACTGTAAAGAGTCATTCAAAATTAAATTTGTAAGGTGTTCTGTCATTTTTTATGCTTCATACAATTGAACAAATTTCACCCAGGTTATTATATCAATTCATAATTAATAGATGCACTACACCAATGATTTAATCATTCAAAAGAGATGGAAAAGATAACGTCTCTGAATCAATATGCTGGGAGACAAAGGGAACAACAATGTTCCTCCCAACCTGAGAACAGGACAGCCAGATCACTCTTCCAATTCACCCCCTAGCGTGACCATGAAGCTATAAGGGCTAACTCGGAACTCCTCCTCAACAAATGCCCTTCAGTTTCAACAATCTTCTCCTCGCCTCACACTCAACAAGTAGTGTTCATAACAACAAGATATCAGTCAAATTTTCCCGCATACTAGGCAACGTCCTACCTCGTCACATATGTTATATATCAAAAAACAAAATTCCTAGGTCTTTTTCCCCTTGGGAATTTTCCTAGCTTTCCAAATCCCTAATTTTCAAGGGTTGTCAATGGACAAACTATAGATTTTCCACTTGTAATAATCAGCCCTGAGGTAGTTCCAACATGTTCCCCACTCATGGAGTCATGGTCACCTGATTTCAAAGTGGTTGTTCCATTTATCTTCCTGCAATAATTATAAAATATTTTTTTTCGTACAAGTGTCACAATCAAGTAGTTAGTTGGGTCAAATCAGATCTCTGCCCAACAACCATAATATTTAATTACAATTAGCCAAATTCGAAATTCGGAATTTCCATAAATGACAAAAAAAAATTCAATTACGAATTTACCAAAAATGAAATAAATTTCATAAGAAATTGCAAACTCAAAAATAATTTATTTTTGTGGATGTTACACATACCCATTAGAGTTTTTGGGTGGTCGGTTACAAGTCATATCACCCAACCTCAAGGTCCCATGCCCTACACCTATATTATATGTTGGTAACCCTAATACTTATAGTGCACATGTGATATACACATTAGAGATTTTGGTAGGTACTCGACGCAGTTACACATCAATTTGACAGGTGGATAATTTTAATGCAAATCAATAATGACATGTTATTTTAATAACAACACATGTCTAGTCAGTGATGACATGTGATTTTTATAACAACTTGTAAAATACGAGTTGTTGGAAAAAATACGGATTGTAGCCCATCAAATTCTAGGCATGGTACTGTGAACCTAATGCCAACAACATACACAAAAAAATTGCACTAAAACACACACAAAAAAATGCAAATACTTCACCAATCCCGAAACTCCACCAGATCCTTGAAGAAAAATTCAGACCCTTGTAGAATCAAGGATATGTTATTATTCAATGCAAGGAGAAATGTCGAGTTAAGAATGCACCGAACACAAACCACCATGACGTAGACGTAGACACAGTCTACGTCTTCTCACAAGAATGTTCAATCACCAAGTGAGCTAGAGCGGCTCACCTGACTCCCTACTGGAATCAACGTCAAAAATTGGATCCACAAGTCCTTTTCGGAAGCTCCGCTTTGCAAACAGCACTAGGTGCGAGCTCCTATCTTCCCAAGTGACCACAATTCTATGACATCGGGCCTCATCCAAGGTCTCTTGATGAAATCTTGCGATCTCGCAAGTTTGCGAGTTAAAGCTCTCGACTCCTTCTGTCCAATCTCGCAATATCCAAGATCGCGAGACAGTTGTAGCTCCTTCTATTGTTAGTTCCCTCCACGCGTGACCACTGGCTAGGCCTAACTCTAGCACTTCTTTCTTCTTGCCACTTCGTGAGTTCAAAGGTTGAGCTCCCATGCTTTTATATCGTGAATCCCTGAGACCCAAGAAGTCAATGGAGTGTTGACTCCTTCCACAATGTGACGTGTGTCCACCTGTCTATCCTTCGGGCCCACAACGTGGTTCTGCCACATGTCTCTCATGCATACCTTTGACACTTCATGATTTCACACCCCAAGCGATGCTTCTTTCATATCCCCGACACCCGAGTGCCGAGATCCCGAACTCGTCAGTAACCTTATCGCAACTCTCGACTTCTGATGTCAAGACGAGGTCCTCTCAACCTCTGAACCCCTGGAACACCAAAATATGATGGGACTCTAATCCAACAGTCCTCCCATGACCTAGATCCAATGGGTATCTTCGCTCCTCACTCCTCACAACTTCGTGACTTGGAGCACCCAATCCTTGGGCTCTCACCCTGTGGACTTTCGAGTTCATGAGACCTGAATCCTATATCTCTTTGGCACTTCGCCAACTCTACGATTGCTGCCACCTATCCTCCTTAGATGGAGGCTCTGATTCTCTCGCAACTTCGCTGCTCATGACTTCGAGCACCCAAATCCTGGGCTCTTACCTTGTGAACCTCTGAGTTTGAAAGATCCCTTGATCTCTGCCACCTGTCCTTCTCAGATGGAAGGATGTGATCCTCTCGCGACTTCACCACTCGCGATGTCTATGCGCTCACCTCTGTGAGTCCCAGTGCCTGAATCTCCGAAATGGATGATTCTGTGACACGTGTCCTTTCGCAGATGGATGGCTCTGATCTAATTTTCCCTTTCACTATTTCTGAGGTCGAGTACTTAGACTCTCTTCCTCTGGACTCCCAAACTCCTGAATGTCGATATCCCGATATGATCTCCTTCTTGAAACTTCACTTTTGTTTCCCTCCGCGTGAGCATTTAAACCTCGTGCAACTCTCGACATATCCAACGGTTATCGGGTTATTCTCTCAAGATATGATGATTCAGATCCTCTTGCCTGTGCACTTCTCCTGTTTCTCCCTGGATGTGAAATCTTCAACAGTCTATATCTTCTCGACTGATCCAACAGTAGCTATTGCGCATCCTGAGCTTTGGCACTTTTCTTCTCATAATTGGAAGAATTTTGATGTTCAAAGGCCTCTACCTTTGTTCTCCTTTACTTGTGAGCTCTTCGACTTCAGTTCTCACCTATGAGTATAAAAGCATTGCTCCTCCTGAGCTTTAAAAACTTTGAACTCTTCAAAGAGTTCTGTAGCCTCTACACTCCTTCCAGCTATGACTTTGTGCGTAAAAGCACTCGCCCTCCTAAGTTTGAACTTCTCTGAAACCTTAAGAGGTTTAAATGACTCTTTCACTCCTTACAGAGTCTCTGCATGCACGAGGTTATATCCCTTCAAAGCTTACTCATGAACTTAGATCTCTAAGGAACTAAGTCCCTTTTTCCTTTCTCCCTCAAATGGAGAATTCAGATGCCCTCCTAGCTATTCTTTTGCTCAAGCAACCTCTTGCTGAGTCTTTCAGGGTGTTCAGTAACCCTGTGAATATCCTTTAGTGGACTCTTCTTCAAATCATAGAACCCAACATAGTTATTTTCTCCTGTGCTTATCTACACATCTACTCAATGCCCTCCTAGTAGAGTGTCTTCTCACGGAACATCCAACAGTTTTGTCCTCTCCTGTGCATCCTATGCACCTGCTCAATGCCCACCTGGAAGAGCTCTCAAAATCCTTAGTTATTCTGGTTCTCCTTGAATTCACAGCAAAATTCTTCTCAATGCATCACTATGCATTTGCTCAATGCCCACTTGGCAGAGCTTCAGAAAACTCAAAGAGAGTTTCTGTCTACAATTGTGTTCTTCTCCATAGCCTTTCCTCCTGAGGTATTCAACAACCTCCAAGGTCTTCTTCTGAGTTGATGATTCAAGTTCTTTTTACCACCTGGCACACCTCTATCTAAACCCACAAAATTCAGAAATGCACCCTCTGTGCACAGCTATCAGAGCCCGCAGCGTTCTGTCACACCCTTCTAGTGTGAAGCCTCAAAAACCTATGAAGCCATAAACTAAACCAACTTCTGCAAATGAATAAACATAACATACATTCACAACATAATAAGAACACACACAGACATTCATTTAACACCATAAATATGCAGGAAAAACTGTTGTTTATATTAAAATGGAAAATGCCTGTCTTTACAAGGTGTTCCTGAGCACGGCCTGTAACAAGGTCTCAGCTCCTTCTCTTTTGATCTCTACTCCCAGACTCTAAATCAACTCTATTCAACTTTAATATCTCCACCATTATCAAATGAGATACAATACGATCTTTTATTTGAGGGGGCTCTTCGAGCTCTTCCCTCCAAACCTCAACTACCCTATTCAATTACATTGAATGGTTGTCTAGTCCGCAGATCAGATCTAGATCATAGCCTTTACAAAAATTTAAAATACTATTTATTTATATGCCTGTGCAGAGAATGGATTCACGGCTCAACAACCTAAACATTTAATTACATTCATTCGAATAAAAAACGAGGGCTACGCCTCTCTTCATCTTTGAATGCATGTGCTTGACGTGGCTGTCTAGTTGGCTGGCTGACATGAGATGATTCTCCTGCATCATACTCCTCAGCTACAAAATTCATGAGCTTCCACCCTCAGCTATGGAAATCCTTCTGAATCCCAGACAAATTTCTGGAGCTGTTCATCTGCTCCATCTCCCTGTTGTTGTTGCTGCTCCGCACTGCTGTTGTTGTTGTTGTTGTTGTTGCTTCCTTTCTTCTGCTCAGCTTCATCTTGCTGGAAGTTTCTGTTGACTCTACCATCATCCTTGTGATCTTCTTGATCACTTTGTCCAGATGCTTCAGTGGATGGCTCTGTTGATGTAGTCTTCCTAGCTGCAAAAATTTTCTGTAGATGGGTAGATCACTGCGATGTCCCATGCCTTCTTCTTCATCTTCTTCTATGGCCTCAACTTGCCATATTGCTGCAAAGTTCATCTCTGTAGTCTTTTCTCGACTGAACTGTTGTTCAGTCACCTTCTTTGACAATTGTTCTTCTGCTAGTCCTCTTGCTGGCCCTGGATTATTCAGCCAATCCTCCAACATCTTCAGCTCCATCTCCCATGGAGTGATTAATCTACCTACCTGCTCTTCGACTTCTTCTACAACTAGCTTCAGTGCTGCATCTTCTTTCTTTTTGGCTTCCTGGTTGAACACGTTGAGCCATTCCTCATAATGCTCATTCTCTTCTTTTTCTTGGGTAGCTTCAGATATCTTCTCCAATTCCTTCCTCTTTATCAGCTGCTCTGGCTGATCCAAACTCATCCCTGAGCTCACCTACTCTGTCATCTCCTCGGGATGATTTGAACTCACTTCCGAGTTTATGAGACTCTCACATGGCCTCAATTGCTCATCCCTGCCCACCTGGAAATATGGGATTTCCCTTCTTCCCTCGTGGCAGTCTATGGAATCAACTGATCCCATCTCTATTCCCTTGCCCACCTAACAATTTGGAAACCTTCCGCTTCCCTCCTGGTAGTCTATGAGATCCTATAATGATCTCGATCCATTTACCACTTGGACATTTGAAATTCCCCGACTGTACTCATGACAATCTATGAGATCTCGCAACGATCTCATCTCTTTGCCCACCTGGAAATTGGGAATTTCTAGGCTACCCTCCTGGTAGTCCTTGAGATCTTCAGTCGATCCCAATTCATCCTCTACATCACTGAGACCTCTCCCCATCTCTAGTTCACATACCTGAACCCTTTTCTCTGGTTTGTTGAGGTTTTCAGCAGGCCTCAACCACCATTTTAACAGCTTACACTGTCTTTTAGCCATCTCGTTGTCCCTATTCCCTGCTGGAAAATCTACTGCTCACTTGCAAGCAATCCTTCACAAAGTCTCCAGCACTCTGTCTTCCTCTGCTCCTTCTGTATGCAATGTACAAATAGAAACAAGCTCTGATACCACATTGACACAGATGCAGATCCACTCTACATCCGCTCATAGGATCGTTCAATCACCAAGTGAGCCGGAGCGGCTCACCTGACTCCCTACTAGAATCAGTGTCAAAAATCAGATCCATGGGTCCTTTTCAAAAGCTCCCTATGCAAAAAGCACTAGGTGTGAGCTCTTATCTTCCCAAGTGACCACAGTGCTATGACCATGGGCCTAACCCAAGGTCTCTTGACGAAATCTCGTGATCTCGTGACTTTGCGAGTTGAAGTTCTCGACTCCTTCTATTCAATCCCATGATATCCGAGATCGCGATATGGTTGTATCTCCTTCTCTTGTCAGTGCCCTCCCCACATGACCACAGGCTAGGCCTAACTCTAGTGCTTCTCGCTTCTCGCCACTTCGTGAGTTCAAAGGCTGAGCTCCCGTTCTTTTAACTCGTGAATCCCCAAGACCCAAGAAGTCAACAGAGTGTTGACTCCTTCCACAATGTGACATGTGTCTGTCTCTCTATCCTTCATGCCCACAGCGTGGTTCTACCATATGTCTCTCATGCCTACCTTCGACACTTCGCGATTTCGCACCCCAAGCGATGCTTCTTTCGTATCCTCGACACCCGAGTGTCAAGATCCCAAACTTGTCAGCAACCTTATCGTAACTCGTGACTTTATGACTGCTGATGTCGAGACGAGGTCCTCTCAACCTCTGAACCCGCGAAACACTGAAATGCGATGGAACTCTGATTCGACAGTCCTCCCGCAACCTGCATCCAATGACTATATTTACTCCTCGCTCCTCACGACTTCGTGACTTGGAGCACCCAACGCTTGGGCTCTCACCCTGCGAACTTCTGAGTTCGCGAGACCCAAATATTGGATCCCTTTGGCACTTTGCCAACTCTATGATTGCTACCACCTGTCCTCCTCATATGGACGGCTCCGATCCTCTTGCAACTTCACTACTCGTGACTTCAAGCACCCAAATCCTAGGCTCTTACCTTGCGAACCTCCGAGTTCATGAGATCCCTTGATCTCTGCCACCTATCCTTCTTATATGCACGACTGCGATCCTCTTGTGACTTCACCACTCGCAAAGTCTATGCACTCACCTCTGTGAGTCCCGGTGCACGAATCACTGAAATGGATGATTCCATGACACGTGTCCTTCCGCAGATGGACGACTCTGATCTAATTCGCCCTTTCGCTATTTCTGAGGTCGAGTGCCCAAACTCTCGTCCTTCGGACTCTCGAACTCCTGAATGTTGATATGCCGATATGATCTCCTTCTCGGGACTTTGCTTCTGTAGCCCTCCATGTGAGGATTTAAACTTCATGCAACTCTCGATAGATCCAACGGCTGTCGGGTTCTTCGCTGAAGATCCGATGATTTAGATCCTCTCGTCTGTGCGCTTCTCCTGCTACTCCCTGGACATGAAATCTTCAATAGTCCATATTTTCTCGGCTGATCCAATGGAAACTATTTCTCCTCCTGATCTCTGGCGCTTTTCTTCTCAGAATTGGAAGAATTTCGATGTTCAAAGGCCTTGACCTTTTCTCTCCTTTACCTATGAGCTCTTCAACTTGATTCCTCTCCTACACGTATAAAAGCATTGTTCCTCTTGAGCTTTAAAAACTCAGAACTCTTCAAAGAGTTCTATAGCCTCTGCACTCCTTACAGTTGTGGCTTTGTGCATAAAAGCACTCAGCCTCCTGGATTGACCTTCTCTAAAACCTTAAGAGGTTTCCACGACTCCTGCACTCCTTGTAGAGTCTCTCCATGCACGAGGTGCTATCCCTTATGAGCTTACTCACGAACTCAGATCTCTAAGGAATTAAGTCCCTTTTCCCTTTCTCCCTCAGATGGAGAATTCAGATGCCCTCCTGGCTATTCTTCTACTCAAGCAACCTCTTGCTGAGTCTTTCAGGGTGTTCAGTAACCCTGTGAAGATCCTTCAGTGGACTCTTCTTCAAATCACATAACCCAACATAGTTCTTTTCTTCTATGCCTATCTTCACATCTACTCAATTCCCTCATGGTAGAGTGTCTTCTCACAGAACATCCAACAGTTTTGTCCTCTCCTGTGCACCCTATGCACTTTCTCAATGCCCACCTGTCAGAGCTCTCAGAATCCTTAGTGATTCTGGTTCTCCTTGAATTCATAGCAGAATTTTTCTCAATGCATCACTATGCATGTGCTCAATTCCCACTTGGTAGAGCTTCACAGAACTCAAAGAGAGTTTCTATCTGCAACTGTGTTCTTCTCCATAGCCTTGCCTCTTGAGGTATTCAGCAACCTCCAAGGTCTTCTTCTGAGTTGATGATTCCAGTTCCTGTGCCCACCTGACATGCCTCCGTCTGAACCCGCAGAATTCAGAAATGCACCCTCTGTGCATGGCTATTAGAACCCACAACATTCTGTCACACCCTCCTGGTGTGAAGCCTTAAATACCTCTCAAGCCTGAAACCAAACCAACTCCTGCAAATGCATAAACATAACATGCATTCACAGCATAATAAGAACACACACAAACATTCATTTAACACTAGAAATATGCAGGAAAAACTGATGTTTATATTAAAATGGAAAATGCACGTCTTTACAAGGTGTTCCTAAGCATGGCCTGTAACAAGGTCGCAGCTCCTTCTCTTCTTCTCTCTACTCATAGACTCTAACTCAACTCTATTCAACTCTACTATCTCCACCATTATCAAATTAGATACAATACGATATTTTACCTGAGGGGGATCTTCGAGCTCTTCCCTCCAAACCTCAACTACCCTATTCAATTACATTGAATGGCTGTCTAGTCTGTAGATTGGATCTAGATCACAGCCTTTAAAAACATTTAAAATCCTATTTACTTCTATGCCTGTGCAGAGCACGGCTTCACGTCTCAACAACCTAAACATTTGATTACATTCAATTAATTACATTCATTCGAATAAAAAATGAAGTCTATGCCTCTCTTCAGCTTTGAATGCATGCACTTGATGTGGTTGGTTGGCTGGCTGGCTGATGTGAGATGATGGTCCTACATCACACTGACACACCACACCACACAGTCATACGCCAACTCAGCTCTTAGTGACGTCATCCCATTGCCACACCGTCGGATCAAAATCCTAAGGTAAACGTTAGCTGCCCAAACGTTAGTAGCCCAACATCCAATCATCATCCATAACAACCATTCTTTTTTAAATTTCGATTTAATAAAAATTAATTGCCTATTCAAAAATTTATAAGTTGAAAAAATTGCGTCCTAGCACAGAATGGTTATGATTGATATAGCGTAGCAGATTCCCAAAGGAACATAATAATTCAAACGATCCCATTAATTTTGAAATGATGTGAATTTAAAAGGTAAGAATAAACCACAGTCCACACTCGATGGCTAGACGAGCTAGCCTCGAAAAATACCCCCAACCAGATCCAAAACTTGTTCTGCAACTGAAAGCCCTGATATGTTCACATAGACAACTAGCCTTGATGTGATATTTCAATGAAGTTAACCGCAATGACAATTTCACCTGAGGTTATGATAAATCGGTTGAATGTGAATCTTGTACCTTCGTGCTATCAATAGTCTTCTATGTTATCTAGCATGTTGCCCACTGTTGTTAATGTGTTAGTTTTACACTCTAGCAAGAGGATGACTATGTGACAAGACTGTCTTTGACCTGTTGTATAGTGTTATGCAGCCGAAGCAAAACATAACATATAAAAAAGCATAAAATAAAATAAGAAAGATCAAACGTGCATTAAACCAAGCACATCAATCAATCACACACGTGACACAGTGATTTATGTGAAAATCCAATGAGGGAAAAAAACACGGGTAATGATTATTAGTATTCTTATTATTCAAGGGAGAATTACAATAACCTTCATAGGAACACAATCATCCTCTCCTCACACATTGTTCTCTCTGCTCCTTGCACCCGCTTTCATTCACATTGTACTCCATGTCTATGAGTATTCTCACATATATAACATCTATCACTAAGTTATACAAAATGATCATGAATAGATCACATAGTTACACAAGCATTTCATAAATAGATTGCATGCATGAGCATTAACATAGCTTCATGCTTGTGCATTTGCATGTGCATGTGACCACATGAGGAAATTCGTTGGCATGTTTCCAACAATCTCCACCTTGACAATAGTTTACCTGATATATCATGTCCTTAATTAATTCATCACCTTTTCTGCAAGCCAAGAGAAGCCAAACACCATCATAGATTCTCTAAGAAAACTGGTTTCATAAACATGTTTGCAGAATTCACTTTTGTATGGACCTTTTCCAAAGACACTCCACCTTCATCAACAACCTATCTTATAAAATGGTACTTAATAGAAATATGCTTCATCTTATTGTGATAAGCTGGATTTCTAGCCAAATGAATAGAACTTTGGCTATCAAAAAATACTTTCATTTTGTCTTTCATCCTTCCAAACTCACCCAATAAACCTTGTAACTTAATTGTCTCCTTACATGCATGTGAAGCAGCCATATACTCTGCCTCAATAGTGGATAAAGAGACTATGTTTTGAAGCTTTGACATCCAACTAAAAGGTCCCCCTACAAGAGTAAATACATATCCTGAAGTGGATCTCCTTTTGTCCAAGTCACCTGCAAAATATGAATCTACATAACCACAAGTTGAATATTTGGAACCATCATAGGTAATAGAATAACTTCTTGTGCCTATAAGATATCAAAGCACCCATTTCATTGCTCCCCAATTCCCTTTTCCTAGATTTTCCATGTATCGACTCACAACACCAACTGCATGTGAAATGTCTGGTCTAGTACTCACCATCGCATACATCAAACTTCCCACTGCATTAGCATATGTTACACAAGACAAATAATATTTTTCTTCGTCATTACTAGGACATAAACCTGAAGAAATCTTGAAATGGGAATCCAAAGGGATGTGTACAGGTTTCACATTATTCATATCGAATCTCATAAGTATTTTCTCCACATACTTCTGTTGTGATAACCACATCTTACCATTTTTCCTGTCTCTGTGTATATCCATGCCTAAAATTTGTTTTGATACCCCTAGATCCCTCATATCAAATGCCCTAGCCAACTGATCCTTTAACCTATTGATTTTGACCATGCTCTTGCTTGCCACAAGCATATCGTCAACATATAACACCAAAATAATAAACATGCCATTTTCCAACTTTTTAAAGTAAACAAAATGATCATATTCACTTTTTATTAAATTTAGGCTCACCGTGAAGGAATAAAACTTCTTGTACCATTGTTTCCGAGATTGTCTCAGGCCATACAATGACTTATTGAGTTTGAAAATAAACCTCTTATTGCGATCCTAGAAAAACCCTTCTAGTTGTTCCATATATATATCCTCATCTAGATTTCCATGTAGAAACGTTGTTTTAACATGTAGCTTCTCTAACTCAAGATCAAGTAAAGCAACTAGTGCTAACATAACATGAAATTAAACAAGCTTCAAAACTAGTGAAAAGTTCTCATGAGAATACCCTTTGGCTACCATTTTTTTCTTTATACCTTTCGACTTTATCATTAGCACCCTTTTTCAGTTTGTAGACCCACTTGCAGCCGGCAACCTTCTTGTCCTTTGGAAGTTCTACTAGGTCCCATGTTTTATTCCTTTCTAAGGCATCCATTTCTTCTTTCATGGATTTTTCCATTGAACACTTTTAGATACCTTAATTTCTTCCTGAAAACAACTAGTTTCTCCATCAATAGAAAATAAAGCCACATATGAAACATAATAGTCATACCTTGTATGAGGATTCTTGATGCATGAAAATCTACTCAGATATGGTTGAGGCATATCCTTAGTTTCCTGGATATTTTATCTATCTACATCTTCATCTTCTTCTTCCAGAACTTCTTTATGCTCCTGCCTTTCTGAATATGGTTGAGTTTCCAAGTTAATTTGTTGAACTTTTGGTAGATATTCTTGTCTCACTTGAACATCTACCAATTTTGATTTTAAGAGTGAGGATTCATAAAATATTTCATCTCTGCTTATGATGATTTTGTGGGCAATAGGATTCCACAGTTTGTACCCCTTAACTCCATCACCATAACCAACAAAGACAAATTTATTTGATCTAGGATCTAACTTAGAACGTTGATCTTTAGAAATAAGAGCATAAGCATCACAACCAAATATTCTCAGATTTGAAAAATCACATGAATGATCTGTCCATACTTCTTCTAGAATTTTACAGTTTATTGCAGTTGATGGTGATTGATTTATCAGATAGCATGATGTAAAAACTGTTTCTTCCCACAATTTCTGCTGCATATGGGAATTACTGAGCATGCTCCTTGCTCTCTCTAGAAGATTCCTATTCATGCGTTCAACAACACCATTTTGCTGAGGAGTATAAACTGTGGTGTTATGTCTTTCGATCCCATCTTCCTTCCAATAGTTCTCAAATTATGTAGATGAGAACTCACATCCATTATCTGTCCTTAAACACTTGATTGACCTATCAATGTTGTTTTCAACCAAAGCTCTGAATTGATTACAAGTATTAAATACATCGGCTTTTCTTTTAAGTAAATAGACCCAAACCTTCCAAGAGTAATCATCTATAAATGTCACAAAATATGACGATCCTCCAAGAAAAATTGTAGGGGATAGTCCTAAAACATTTGAATGAATGTAATCAAATATAAATTTTCTTATATGCCTTCCTGATTTAAACTTTTGTCTACATTGTTTTCCAAAAAAAAAGTACTTGCAGAAATTCAAATTCAGAAACTTCAAACTTGGAAGTGACTTACGATGAAAAAATACCTTAATCCATTTCTCGCTCATATGACCCAAACGTTGATGCCATAAATGAACATAATGACTTGCATATTCATATGATACCACTGCTTGATTTACCTCTGTCCTTCCTTCAAGATGATAAAGGTTCCTGATCCTATTTTCCTTCATGACTACTAAGTTGCCTTCAGACACCTTCAGTACTCCACCTTGAGTTGTACACTTATAACCAACAGAATATAGAACTCCCAAAGATATCAAGTTCTTTCTAAGTTCGGGTATATGTCTTACATCTATTAATGTTCTTATAGAACCATCATGCATTCTAATATGGACACTACCAACTCCTACAATTTTATAGTAAAAATCATTTCACATAAAAACAACACCATCATCAATAGATTGGTAAGTTGAGAACCAATTTATATGAAGATACATGTGGTTGGACACACCACAATCTAGCAACCAATGATTATGTTGATGTGATATATCACATGTAGACAATACCTCATCAAACATACCTAAACTGGAACCTGAAATTGTTTCTGCAACATTAGCTTCCTTTGATTCTTTTGTGGATTCCTCCTCGAATGAATTCTGTCTTTTCCAACAATCCTTCCTAAGATGCCCAGATTTTCCACATAACCAAGTTTTTTGCTGAATATTCTTTCCTATTGACTTAGACCTTGACGTACCCCTCTGACTTTACCCTCTTTCTATAGATCAACCTCTGAACACCATTTCTTTTGCTATTGATCTTTCTTTACCGTATGTTTTCCTTATCTCCTCAGACAACAAATCTCCCACAACATTGTCATAATCAATGGCATCTATTGTGTTAAACCACACAGTTGTGACCATATGGTCCCAAGACTTAGGAAACAAACACAGTAGTGTAACTTCTTTTTCCTCATCTTCAAACTTTACTTCCATATTAGTTAATTGAAAAATCAAAGTATTGAAAACATTCAAGTGATCAACAATTTTTGTACCTTCTTTCATCCACAAAATGTACAACTGCCTCTTCAAGAAGATTTTGTTTGACAAGTTCTTTGTCATACACAAACTCTATATTTTGTTCCACAAACCTATTGTTGTCAGTTCTTCAGAAATGTTAAACAACACCTCATTTGCAAGGAACAAAAGAATAGTATTAAGGGCTCTTGCATCCATATCCTTCCAGTCCTCATCTATCATGCTTGTCGGTTTCTTTGACTTTCTAGCCAAGGAATTTTGCAATACTTTTTCCACAAGCATATCTCACATATTGAGTTTCCATAGCACAAAGCTATTCTTACCATTGAAATTTTCCACCTCAAACTTGGAACTCTACACTTTCGCCATTTGCAGAAACAATCGTCCAAAAGAAAATCACAACTTCTAATAAACCGTGCTCTTCGATCCAGCTGCCAGATTCTCTTCTCCTTCGCTATCTTCTCCTTCAATTCTAATCTCTGATACCACTTGTTATGCAGCATAAACAAAACATATCATATAACAGAGCATAAAATAAGCAAGATCAAACACACACGAAACCAAGCACATCAATCATACACTTGACATAGTCATATCTGTGGAAACCCAATGAAGGAAAAAACCACGGGAAATGATTATCAATATTCTTATTATTCAAGGGAGAATTACAATAGCCTTCATACACATACAATCATCCTCTCCTCACACACTTTGCTCTCTTCTCCTTGCACCTTTTTGCACTCACATTGTACTCCACCTTTATTGGTATGCTCACATATATAACATCTATCACTCAGTTATACAAACTAACCATGAATAGATCAAATAGTTACATGAGAAGTTCATAAATAGATTGGATGCATGTGCATTAACATAGCTACATGCATGTGCATGTGCATGTGACTGCATGAGGAAATTCATTGGCATGTTTCCAACATATTGGAATCAATTTTATTTCATGTGTGATCGTGGAGGGAGATAAGTGAGATTTTTTCATATGGATGGACAGACTGTTGTTGATAAGAGGATGATTGCATCAATGTGTAAGAGTTGTTTCCATATTTATGAATTAATAAGGGTTTTGCACCTGCCCCTTTTGTCTTCATCACCTCCATGGTTTTGTTTGACATGAGTTCCTCTGTTTGATGAACATTACAACTAGCGAACATTATTACATTACCATTATTACATTCAGTTGCATTCTAAAGAAACATAAACATTGAAAAAGGAAAACCTAGAAGAAGACCTCATTGTCTGCAAACAACTTGAAAGTTTCAAAATTAATTTCATTTGCTAAATGCAAGAGATATTAATTTTCATTTGATAAGTACAAGAAATTTTAAATTACCATGCAGATGTTTCGAAACATGCAGTGCCAAATGACTTTCATCATAGTCACACAGTAGAATGACTTCATTTCTTACCTAAATCGAGCCAGCAATGAAACCAAAAAATTTCTACAAAGAAATCATTTCAATCTTGAGGGGACCAAGTACTAGCATTTTCAGAAAAGTTGGCTTAGGGGTTTAGGGGCCAGGTTAAGTTCCATGCCTCGTTGAGAAACAAAGTGGATAATTTGAAAAATTATGACGACGAGCTCCACAGTTATGTTCATGGATGCGATGTTTAGGGGCCATGTTGAGTTCCATGCCTTGTTGAGCAGTGGAGTGGATAAGTTTCCACAGTCTCATGCTGAGCTTCGTAGTTATGGTCATGGGTGCAATGTTTACAGCTAGAATACAATAGAGATAGAGAGTGCTTATGATGATACCAAAGTATCTTCCCATGCATACCATCTTGGGATGTTGTGAGACCAACTCGTGAAGAGCCTCATGTTTTGTTTGAAAAACTGAAAAATCACCGATCTACTGAAAAGACTCCACAATAACTCCAGCTATGCCAAGAATAGTCAACCTATAATAATATTGATCATATTATCATTTTTAATACATGCTTAGCCTAATCATTAAGAACAAGTGTTTTCTCCTAAGAGGTCACCAATTCAAATCCATAGGGGGATAGCGTATGTATACCTCCACATAATTTACCATTCAAATCGATGGGTAGAGGGGGTCCCTTGTCTCACAGACAAGGGGTTCTCATACACCAAGTTGGTGTCTGGCTTGGTCGTGACCTTAAAAATAGATTATTATTATTATTAGGATTAAAGAGCTAGAACATAAACTAACCAACAATTTGACCCTCAGTAATATGAAAAACAAATTGGATATCAAACCCAGTAAAGAGGAAATGAATAGGCTAATCGAACTCATAACAAAAGATCCTTGAACCTCATAATTTTTGGTATAAAAGAATAAGAATAGGAGGATATGCTAGCAATAGTAAAAGAAGAATTAAATAATAAATCACAAATTGATACAACTTACCTCATAGAAGTAAAGAGTCTATGAAAAATAATTGATCAAAAAGATAGGTTGATCTGTGTCAAAGTAAGTTGTAATTACCATAACTATAACATACTCAGTAAATCTCTCAGCTTAAAATGGTCAAGAATATTTATAAATGAAGACATCATTCCCGAAGATGATGTTGAATTAAGGAAGGAAGTTCAAAAGGTAAAAGAAGCTAGTAAAGAAGGAAAATGATAAATAATTAGAAATCGAAAATCTATTGTTAGGGATAGAGACTAGAAGGATAATAATGAATAGGAATTTGGTACACTCAGGATCCCTTTTTCGAATTGTTGTAGCTTTCCATGGCACAAAGGTCCTATGATAAGTTAGATCAAGAGTGATATTGATATTATTTGTCTAGTTAAAACTTGGGAGCATGAGGAGTCTAAGGTCCCTAACATAGAATTATTTTTCTTCTGGTCAGCATGGAACAAAAAATCCCACCGTAGAGGGATAGGAGGCATATCTTGTTATATTAGAAATAACATTTCTCCTCACATTCAACTTCATAAGATCAACCCTCTCAGTTAATACATTTGGAAAGAAATTTCAAACACTAATGCTAACAAGGTGTATATATAAATGTGTTATTTTGCACCTATTAATTCTACTTTTTATAACAAAAAAAATCTAGATAACAATTGTCCCTATAATAATTTAGAACAAGCTATTTATACTTTGGAAAATGATATTTATAGTTTGAAAAATGAAGGTAATATCCTCATGCTAGGAGACTTTAATGAAAGGACTGCAACTAAACAAGTTAATTGTAACGCCCAATATTTTGGCCTTAGGCAATTATAACTTCGATGTTTCTCATTATAGCAATTCATTACTTAGTAACTATTTGGACTTTCTGAAACTAATATAGACATGTGAAAGGTGTACGTCTAGACTTATTTGTGAGTTGCACAATATTATATTTTGTTGCTATATGTTTGTGTTGATGATGATTATGTGATTTGGTTAAACATGTAAATTTAAATGTGGAATTTTGGTACATGGATACCATTTTAAGTTATGTTGTGAATGCGTAAGATATGAAAGGCATGATAAAAATAAACATACATTTCTTAATTGAACTTCAATACAAATAAGTATTCTTATATGAAATTATGATGTATATACATGGATATGAGTATTGGTGAACTAAGTTGTAGATTGACAAGTTATGTAATGACCAAATGACTGTAGTGTTGATGTAATTTGGATGTCTTAGAC
Organism: Picea glauca; assembly: GCA_000966675.3. NCBI lineage: Eukaryota > Viridiplantae > Streptophyta > Pinopsida > Pinales > Pinaceae > Picea > Picea glauca. The sequence goes on from JZKD02S1067874.1 coordinate 952,916, forward strand.
ATCCAAAAGATAGTGTATGTTATAAGTTTTACTTATGATTTAATTTATGGTTTCAAATATTGCTATGATCTGTGGTAAGTGTGGTTTTGACAGGACACATGACATTCACAGAGTTGTTGTTTGATGACGTGACTCTAAGAACAATAGTTGCACAATATGGATTGATGTAGGGTGTCGAACCTAGTTATATAAGGAGGGGTGGAGGTATGTCCCAACGTTTATCCTCCGAAACCTAGAGTTGTGGGAGGGCTGTGTGAAGTCACGCTCCGCTAGACGTGTGATGGCGACTGCTAGTTGTATTGACCCTAGTTCTCTGAGGAGGGGTGGAGGTATTTACCACCATTTATCCTCTGAAACCTACATTCGTGGGAGGGCTATGTGAAGTTACGCTCCCCTAGATGTGTGATGGTGACTACTAGTTTCCTGTTGGGGAAGCTTGGTTGAGATGCATGACACTTCCTCTTATAGGTTGTATCTAGAGTAAGGTCAATATAGTTGATGCTCTAGCTTAGTCCAACAGAGGAAAGGATAGGATGGAAGATGGAAGAAGGTTAGGTGATCCGTCAGGATTTTTCGAATGACCTATGGATGAGATTTTTAATTTGCATGCATTAATTAACCATTGGGAAACTTAACGAAAGAATGAGAAAGAGAAGGAATTATAAATGCATTAACATATTTGCAGATCTGAAATGCAATGAAAAACAAAAAACCATGATACACAGGTTGATAACGGAGTTCGGCACAACTTTTCCTATGTCTCCGGGCCTTTTTCTCTGTGGGGGAGGCTTCTTTATTTCTGTTCGAAAGTTCAATGGTACATATTTACAATGCTGAATGGATTCTAGACTGATCTAGTCTTGTTTGCCCAGATCTCTGGAACCATACACAAAAAACGACACCTGAAACGGATGTCCGAAACTCTCAGAAATGGTCTAACAACATGTCCTCCTCAACAGCTTCCCTGCCTCAAATTGGATTTGACTTGGCTTCTCCTCAGCATCTCTGCTCTGAATTGCTCTCAAAAGCTGTCCCATGGCCTCAAAATGGCCTTGTTTAAATAGTGGGGAAGTTGGTTATCCATCTCCAACTTCCTCCACGAATTTAGGCTTCAAAACTGCCCAATAACCCCCCAAAATGAGTTAATTAAAATAAAAATGTCTTAAACATTAATTAAACCCCAAAGTGGTTAGAAAAACCCACTTAATAACTATATTGTAGTTAAAATCGGGCTTAGCCCCTTAACCTTGGCACGTGCCCCTTTTTGCAAGGTCATATGGGCCATGTGGCCACGCGCTAGACCAAAGGGCTAAGCGTGGGCCACCCCAAGCGCTCTAGCACCGTGGGCTAAACATTTTTTTGCAAACAAAAAAATCCACGCCAAGTTTTAAAAGCCCCGCACACATAGCAATCACGGTTATTTTTAATAAACCCCGCGCTATAGTTTTTGGTCATATGTAACAAAGCAAAAACCGTGGCGCACACATAACCGTCAGACCACAATGCACATAGCACGGTCATATTACAATACAAATGTCCACGGGCCGGGACTAAGCCCCGACCCGACCTCCCGCCAATTTCAAATTTATATGAAATTAAATACAATAACATCCACATACATGTTAAGAAATAAATGGCGGAATGTTGGTCAGCGGACTTGGTTAAAAACTTTTTTAAAGGGCAAGGTCAACGGTTCGAATCCGGTCGACCCTGAAATATTTTGAAAACCAAACCAATTAGACAAATACCGGGGTGCCACGTGATAGCCCGTGATTGGGCCAAGTTACTTGCCGCGTCGACTTCCGTACGTCTAGTCACCTGCCACGCGTCGTTTCCATACACTCTGTCACCCGTCGTACATTTGCCCAGTCAACTTGCCATGTCAGCTACTGACGTCACCCATGCCACGTGTCACCCTTCCATTGGTGACACATGTCACCTCGAGATTGGTCCAGCCGTACGCCAAAATGCCAAAACTGCCTGACACGTTTCGTCCCCTGGTGCTGCCACGTGTCACATGTACGGACGTGCCACGTGTCGCATGTACGGATGTGCCACGTGTCTTGTACAGATTGACACGTGTCATGTATGGATTGACACGTGTCCTGTACGAACTGTATGGACTTTACGGACAGGTATAGTCAGCATCCAAAAATTTTGCCTGTTTGGCTCGGTAGACAGAATGCGATATCTTCTCCATACAGACTCCGTTTGACAAAGTAAATATACCACCAGAATCAGGAATATGAGTCAGATGCAATGGTGTTGGTTTCATCGGATTCCGAGCACTTTCATTTTTGAGCATTTTTCATCCCCTGTCAGGCTTCTGAATACGATTTCGGATCACACCTCCCAACAATAAGACCTTTTGGACCCTAAAAGTTTACTGACCACTCAACAAGCTCGGGATAGGCCACCCGGCTTGCTCTGGAGCCG
>JZKD02S1067874.1:955607-1003178 GCA_000966675.3 Picea glauca
CCTTTTGTGTGTTTTTCGAATTCACCAAAACCAACTTGATGAGTATGAGGAAAATTTGATGAGTAACCTTCACTGCATACCTCAGATGTGTTTTCTGAAACAGATGTAGAAGGCATTTCCTTCAATCGTTATTTTCCTTTGTTTCTCTTTGAAGCTTTCACTTGAACCGTGGTCTTTCGTTCCAAGTAGTCTTCATACAACACCTTCACCATCTCGGCCATGGAAAACAATGAATCTCTGAACTCCTTCTCGTCTTGAGAAAGTCCTCCCGTAGATGCCATTTTCCTCCTTGAGATGTGTTTTTCCCTGGTTAACATGCAAAACTCAAATCCAAACGTCAACTAGCTCTGATACCACTTGATCCGTCAGGATTTTTCGAATGACTTATGGATGAGTTTTTTAATTTTCATGCATTAATTAACCATTGGGAAACTTAACGAAAGAACGAGAAAGAAAAGGAATTATACAACCATTAACATATTTGTAGATCTGAAATGCAATGAAAAACAACAAACCATGATACACAGGTTGATAACGGAGTTCGGCACAACTTTGCCTACGTCTCCGGGCCTTTTTCTCTGTGGGGGAGGCTTCTTTATTTCTGTTCAAAAGTTCAATGGTACATCTTTACAATGCCGAATGTCTTCTAGACTGATCTGGTCTTGTTCGCCTAGATCTCTGGAACCATACACAAAAAATGGCACCTGAAACGGATGTCCGAAACTCTCAGAAACGATCCAACAACAACTCCTCAACAACGTCCCTGCCTCAAACTGGCTTTGACTTGGCTTCTCCTTAGCATCTCTGCTCTGAATTACTCTCAAAATCTGTCCCATGGCCTCAAAATGGCCTTGGTTAAATAGTGGGGAAGTTGGTTATCCATCTCCAACTTCCTCCACGAATTTAGGCTTCAAAACTGCCCAATAACCCCCAAAAATGAGTTAATTACAATAAAAATGGCTTAAACATTAATTAAACCCCAAAGTGGTTAGAAAAACCCACTTAATAACTATATTGTAGTTAAAATTGGGCTTAGCCCCTTAACCTTGGCGCGCGCCCCTTTTTGTAAGGTCATATGGGCCATGTGGCCACGCGCTAGCCCAAAGGGCTAAGCGCGGGCCACCCCAAGCGCTCTAACACCGGTCATATTGGCGTTGTTGGCGCGAAACCGTGGGCTAAACATTTTTTTGCAAACACAAAAATCCGCGCCAAGTTTTAAAAGCCCCGTGCACATAGCAGTCACGGTTATTTTTAATAAACCCCGCGCTATAGTTTTTGGTCATATGTAACAAAGAAAAAAACGTGGCACGCACATAACCGTCAGACCACAATGCACATAGCACGGTCATATTACAATACAAACGTCCATGGGCCAGGGCTAAGCCCCGGCCCGACCTCCCGCCAATTTCAAATTTATATGAAATTAAATACAATAACATCCACATACATGTTAAGAAATAAACGGCGGAATGTTGGTCAGCAGACTTGGTTAAAAAATTTGGTAAAGGGCGAGGTCACCAGTTCGAATCCGGTCGACCTCGAAATCTTTTGAAAACCAAACCAATTAGACAAATACCAGGGTGCCATGTCGCAGCCCGTGATTGGGCCACGTTACTTGCCGCGTCGACTTCCGTACCTCCAGTCACCTGCCACGCGTCATTTCCATACACTCTGTCACCCGCCGTACATCTTCCCAGTCAGCTTGCCATGTCAGCTGCTGACGTCACCCATGCCACATGTCACCCTTCCAGTGGTGACACGTGTCATCTCGGGATTGGTCCAGCCGTACGCCAAAATGCCAAAACTGCCTGACACGTGTCGTCCCTTGGTGCTTCCATGTGTCACCTATACAGACATGCCACATGTCGCACGTATGGATGTGCCACGTGTACTGTACGGACTGACACGTGTCATGTACAGACTGTACGGACAGGTACAGTCAGCATCCAAAAATTTTACCTGTTTGGCTCGGTGGACAGAATGCGATATCTTCTCCATACGGACTCCGTTTGACAAAGTAAATATACCACCGGAATCAGGAAGACGAGACAGACACAATGGTGTTGGTTTCGTCAGATTCTAAGCACTTTCAGTTTTGAACATTTTTCATGCCCCGTTAGGCTTCTGAATCTGATTTCGGATCATTAGGAAGGAAGGATGCTTCGATGTTAGTTGAGAATATTGATTGGGGATTAGAAATGTGACTATTTTTTACTCACTTGGTTCCTACCATGTTTAAAACTCTCTTTTATTTCCTATTGATATTTTAAGTGTGACATTGAGTTATTGATGAATTGGTGTAATTTAGTTTGTTAAGATTATTAAATGATGCATTACTTGATCTATTGTCCTACATGTCTTGGTGATCATATAAGAACTATGAACTAGAGGGAATTCTTGTTTATCGTTAGTACATACATGAGATATGTGTCTGCTAGCTACGCACACATACCCTACCCATGTACACTAGTATAAATAATTAATGTATTAATTATTAAAGTAAATTATTTACTATTTAATTGAATGTTTATTGAATATGTAAATTATATTGCATACAAAATATCTATAAGCATTAAATACCTTCTTGACTTTGATAGATGGTGGGTACATTGAATTAAATGAGCAAGGTGGGGTGTTATGTACATTTTGGGGAAAATTATCAAATAACATTTATTAACTAGCATGAGAAGAAAGACTTTTCATTTTATTTATTGTTGTTTAATGCAAGTCATTTATATTTAGGTTTATTTTAATATTTTCCCAAAATATCTAGATAAGGGAGGTTGATGGATAATAATGAGGGTGGTTGAGGAGACTTTGTAACATCTCGCTCTGGCACACTGAGCGAACTTATTGTTTGAGGACACTTGCTCGCAAGTGATCCGAATTATTATGCTATTAAAACTTTTGATTTTGATTATGCAGCATTATGGGATGATGACATGTTGTTTTTCCGCCTCGACATAGACATGTGCTATTGACTCGATTTTACTGAGTGTGCAGGATTACAGACCTATAGGATGCCGAGGCATCGATGGAACCCCTTGGACTTCGGATCGAGTCAAGGAGTGTACTATTTGGGGTTTGATTGTTTCACTGTGATTTTAGTGCTTCTGATTAGAGGATATGATATGGATATGTTCTGACATGATTTGTTGATGATGCGGGCTGACAATATCTTGTCGAATAGAATCACATATGGAGTAAAGGGGTCAGACATGACTACCAGAGATGTTGAGGGAGTGGTATAGACAACAGCCCTGCCACAACCTACTAGCACTCTCACCATGGCTTGAAATGTAGGTTAACGATTACCTAGTTCTAGAGGATCCACGGTGTTGTGAGGGAAGACTATGACAGTCACTCACGATGATTCTAAGGGGTGCACTATAAGGCTGGGGCCTTATTCCTTAGAGGCCCTTAGTCTCCCACAAGTTCACCTAGTAGAGTATTGAATCCACGGGTTATTGATGTCTACCAAGTCAGTCAAGAGGCGAGTGACACCCTTGGAGGACGTAGTGCGTCCTGAAGGGCACATCACGGAAGGGAACAAATGAGGCGAGTGGCACCCTTGGAGCACGTAGTGTGTCCTGAAGGGCACATCACACAAGGGAACATATGAGGCAAGTGGCACCCTGAAGGGCACGTCGCGTTGTTGATGATAGAGGAATGAACCTAGATGGCCTTAGGATGAATAACATGTTAAGTATTTTTAAAACAAATTCTCTAATTAAATGTTGCCCAATACGAAAATTTAAGGTTTACGTCTAAACTATGCTAGTGGTAAATTTTATCTCTCAAAAAAAAAAAAAGTAATAATAATGATAATAAAAATAAAATCCACATGAATAATAATTATGATCTTCATTAAATCTTGTAACATGAAGGGAGTAAGAAATGAATTGTTTCAATTTTTTATTATTTTGGATTAAAAATTAAAAAGGGAATTAACTGTTTTATTACCTTAATAAATTAAAATATACTAATTAAATAAGAAAAGGGAAAAAGGCTTAATTTTCACACTTGCCTTTTTGAGTTCTAAATAAAAAGGGGAAAGAGGGAAAATAAAAAAAATTAGGAAACTAGGGATAAGAGGTAACATAAAAAGGGGAAAAGGGGAACTTAAGGGAAAAAGCGGAAAGTCAACTTAGTAAAGAATCTACCATTTAAGAGCTTTCGAATTTTAAACTGAATTAGCAATTTCATAATAGGGAAAGCCTTTGAAACCTGTAACAGAATTTGGGGACACCTAGGAGTGATTCTAGGAGTAACTCTAGGTGGGTGAGGGAAATAAAGATAATTAATAAATTAAAGAAATTAATTTATGGAGGAATGAAGGGGATGAATTACACTTGTACGGAGGAGGATTTTGGGAATTATTTTTAAAACTTTAACTAAATGATATTTTAGGAAAGAAAGGAAGTTCGAAACTCTATAAAATGAAGGAAGGAGAAGGATGAAGGATAATATTTTGTTTGTGTAACATTACGCTACATAAATATTCACTTGACTGACTTAACCTGTGGGAGTTGGGCTGGGAGGTACCGATGAAGTCTCGACGGTCGGCGAGCGGCAGTTGCACGGAGTGCGCAGGATGCCAATTAGAGCGGGTAATCAGGCAACCGTACACTTTTCATTTTTGTATGGTAGAATGTATTAGGACTTATGCATGGATCTCCGTATTTAGTGGAGAAGTAAACTGAGTTATCTTTAAAATTTAATAATTGAAATTTTCTTAGCCTAGCTCAATGATTGTGGACTCCCATGGCCTTCATTCCTGCATGACTTGATATTCTTGTGGTTTGACTGTGACCCATGCGATTTTTTTGTCTTTTGTCCCTAACTCACCAGTCCTTTCCTGAGCATTCGTCCAGGAGCCTGATCTACGATTGTCGCCTTAGCATTAAAAGACCTATGGTTCTCAACGCCCTGCTTTTCTATGCAAGGATGATGAGCAGAGGACGCACCTGTTAGCTGTCTACCTCCGTTATTGTCTTTGGCTAATGTTTGACTTGTGCCTTCTAGGAAAATTTCCCTTGCGTATGGATTTCCTTACGTCCTTGTTGGTCTAGTTATGCTCTTGATTGATCATCCCTACCTTGTCTGCAATTGGCCTCATACCTACATTTAACTTGAGACAATGATTTTATGCTCTACTTTGGGATATCAAGGAGTTGATTACTCGACGTTTCTTGGCTCGACCATTATAAATATATTAAAAGTGATTAGTTTTGACATATGTTTATTACCATTCTAGTGGTAGCGATTTGAGTGATAGAAAATTTATATATAATGATGTGTGGTATGGGTATTCTGGAAAAAAGAAATGACCTCATGTTGGCATTTTTCTTTTTACATTTGGTATTATGACATTGGGAAACCAATGGTTTCCTGTCTACATTTTTATTTTGGCATCCTGAAGCTAGAGAAACACTTAAATTCTATGTCTGCGTGTTGTGTACACATGCATATCTGAATTCATTGATAGATCACTATTGTTGTAAGGCCTGAAACCGAAATGAAATGAAATGAGTCTATTGCGTTGATGCATTCCTAGTAAATTCTAAGTATACGTACTATTGTACACATGAATATATGAATTCATTGATAGATCCTGATTGTTTTAAAGCTTGAAACATAAATGAAATTAAATGAGTCTATTGCATTGATGCAATCCTGGTAAATTCTAAGTCTGCGTAATGTGTACACATGCATATCTGAATTCATTAATAGATAGCTATTGTTGTAAAGCTTGAAACGGAGATGAAACAAATTGTGTTTATTGCGTTGATGGATTCCTGGTAAATTCTAAGTCTACAAATTGTTTGTACACATACATATCTTATTGGAAATTGCAGTAATTTATTAAATGGCAGTTATAGCAATGGATTTCGGTGTATGGGGTGTTAGTTTTGGGAATTATTAATCCTGTCCTTATTTTCAAGTTTTATCCTAGTTCAAGGTGTCTTTTCATAAATCAAACAAGTTTACCTTTTTGCTTTTTCTTTTATTTTAAATTAATAAGGTCATCAAATTTAGTAAAAATAAAACACCCTACTAATTAATAATTTAGACATATGCCAAGACAAAAATAAATAAGATAAATAAAAAGAAATAATCTTTATGTTTAGAACTGAACTAGAATTATATGTCTATCTACTTTAAATTTTGTCATAGATCAATATGTGCACCATATTAAGAATATCATCAAAAATGGAAAAATGAATGGAGAATTGTTGGAGTCATTGTTATGTAGATCTTAATTCATTTGTGCCCTGAATTAATTGATAGTTGTATTGCATCATGAAAAATGAGAAGCATGGTTGATTATGTAATTGTTCTTTTAATGCTTTTAAAACAGAGTGGGTTATTCCTGCGCCATGAAGAGATGCTGACGTATGGTCAAATTGTATGTATATATTAGAATTTATGCACCATGAAATTTTAGGATGTGAGATTGAATATATAATTAATTACCTTGCTCCACGAATTTAATTGATGGAATAAGGAATTCACCTTAGTTATTTTAAATGAGTTATATAATAAGTTTTAGGTATTAAAACTTTATGTCACAACAAATGCTTCACTTAATTTAGGTTGTATCTTAATGTAATTTTGCATTATAGACATGCTAAGTTTGGCTCATAATGGATGATTAAAATACACTGTAATTATTGACTAGCTTGACTCGATGATTGATCGGGATATTGGCGAAGTCATTTTTATCTTGTGCCTTCCGTTGAGGGGGTTGTCGTTATTATAATTAATGATTGTCCCTTTCTTATTGGCTTGGTCTTCTTGTGTCAGGTGGGATGTAGACACCTCCTTTTTCCTCAAAACAGTCGCCATCCCTGAGACCTTAAATGGTCAAAATCAATGGGAACCTGGGCTTGAGCATTGCTTATGTGTCCTGGAGGTCCTAACCATTGCAGGGTAGGACAGGCAGGTAGTCATTCTTATTCTTGTTAGGTCGTCATGTTGTTTGTTGCGTGAGTTGCTTGCGTGGTGTTCGTCGTTGTGTTGCATTTTTTAGTATAATGTCATGTTTACCTTCCTACACACAAAAAATAAAAAAATAAAAATTTTCACTTGTTATGTGAGGCTTGATGTTGTGACAGAACGGGAGGTTCATTACGTATGGTATCAGAGCAGGTTCAACCTGCAAATTGGGATCGCTATGGTTTTCGTTGACATGATTTGATTATAAGGTCACTACTTGAGTTGACTTGTGTGCGTGCAGGTAATGATGGTTATAGGACGCGACAGAGGCAGATAATGGGATGCTAAGTGAGGAGGTGCAATGCCTCCATTAACATCCACACCTAAGGCGTCTGACCCCCAGGGAGACGAGAAGGTTCTCAGACAAGAGAAGATAGTTGTTGGTGATGTAGTTGGAGTGATGAGATCTTTTTAGCGTATGTTTGAGGCACTAATCATCCGTTTGGACAAAGATGATGCCATGGCGCCGACACCCACTGAGGTTCCGCCGCACACTCCGGTTGGTACTAGTAGCTTTCATTGTGAACTCGAGAAGGTCAAATTTCCTAAGTTCTTTGGTGCCTCGGACGACGCAGCTGCCGAGGCATGGTTGAAGAACATGGCGATGTGCTTTGCACTTCGATATTATACCTCCAACATGAAGGTTTGCATGTTGGCCTTTAAACTGAAGGGGAGCGCTCTTCTATGGTGGAAGATGCTCCTACCATAGCTGAACATGGTCGTCGAAGACATGTCATGGGAAATATTCGAGGAACGGTTCCGAGAGAGGTACCTTTCGAAGAAATTCATTGAGCATCAGCTCAATGAGTTCAATGCCTTACAACAGGGAGGTCGTATGGTGCCCATGTATGAGGCCCATTTTTTGGAGCTGCTCCAGTATGATCTACACCTTAACACTGAGAAAGCTAAGGTCAACAGGTTCGTGTTCGGCCTTAACGGTAGCATACATGCAAAGCTCAGGATTTTGATGCCTCAAACCTTGCATGATGTCGTCCAGAAGGCACTCATAGCAGAGGAGGAGCTTATCAATGTGGGTCAGACCAAGACTCCAGCGAGATCAGCAGGGCAGGTGTCATTTGGAGCACAACAACATCAGACACCAGCCAGAGATATGCCGGGATATCGTGGCTTCTAGAGGGGATCCACTTTCACTATACCTCAATGACCGATGCCTCAACATTGGACACCTTATCGGGGACCAAAACATCATCAACAACGTCAACCTGGGCAACAACAATTTCGGCCTGTTCAGCAGAACAGACCAGGATTTTAGGCCAGTGGGCTGTCATCCTCTACTTCAGGTACTAGGACTACTAGGCCGAAGAAGGGATGTTAGACGTGTGGGGAGCCACACTACCAGCGTGACTGCCCGGTGGAGAGGACTAGAGCATCTGGATCATCTAGACCCACTACCATGGGAGAAATGGGAAAGGCCCATTGGATTCATGCAGTGGTGAATAACCGCCAGGAAGAGCATTAGTTGACTGTTCTTGAGACGACAGGTACCGTCGCTAACTAGACCCTTAGTATTTTGATAGATCCCGGTGCTACCAAGAGTTTCATTTCTGGTGTAGTGCTAAAAAGGATTAAGGTAAAGGAAGTCGAACAGGATGAGTTTAGCTTCGTAGAGATGGCTTCGGGAGCCAAACAAAAGGTTGGAGGAAAGGTTACGGGATGTATCCTTAACCTTGGAGATTTTGTCACCAGGGCCAACCTGTACGTCACGATAGTAGGATATTATGACATAGTGATTGGTATGGACTGGTTGGAATTGCATGAGGCGATACTCAACTATAAGATGAAATGATTGAGCTTGGTTGATGACAAGGGACAAAGATGTGTGATTGTAGGGCAGAACCAGGGAATTTCGCTGAGGTTCATTTCTTCCTTCCAGCTTCAAAAGAGCATGCACAAGGGATGTAAGCTTTATGCAATCCTTGCATTAAATGAGAAGGGAGTAGCGGAAGGTCTAGAACACCTTCCGGTGGTGAGAGAGTTTGCATACGCATTTCCAGAGGAGTTACCTAGGACGCCATCGGAGAGGGAATTGGAATTTACCATAGACCTAAAGCCAGGGACTGAACCGATAGCAAGAACCCCTTATCGGATGTCGACCATGGAGTTACAAGAGTTGAAAATGCAACTGAAGTATTTGTTGGGCCTGGGACTGATACGTCATAGTGTGTCACCGTGGGGTGCACCTATTATTTTCATATGAAAGAAGGATGGGTCGTGCAGGCTCTGCATTGACTACTGTCAATTGAACAAGGCCACGATCAAGAATTAGTATCTGTTGCCGAGAATTCATGATTTATTCGATCAAATGAAAGGCGCAACAATGTTCTCAAAGATTGACTTGTGATCAGGATACCACCAGTTACGAATTAAGGAATATGGCATCCCTAAGACCACCTTTAAGATGAGGTTTCGACATTATGAGTTTACTGTTTTACCGTTTGGATTGACAAACGCCCCAGGGGTATTTATGAGTTTGATGAATGGGGTGTTCCACGAGTACTTGGACAAGTTTGTCCAAGTATTCATTGATGATATTTTGATCTACTCTCGAATGATGGAGGATCATGATGAACACTTTCACTTGGTACTACAGTGTTTGTGAGAGCACAAATTGTATGGGAAGTTATCCAAATGCTCATTTTATCAAACAAAGATTCACTACTTGGGGCATGTCATCTCCGGCGAAGTCATCGTCATGGATCCATACAAGGTCGAGGCTATTATGGAATGGCCCACACCGATGAATTTCCCGGAAGTGCGTAGCTTCATTGGTTTGACAGGATACTATTGACGGTTCATCAAGGGGTTTTCGAAGATAGCAAATCTGATCATGAAATTGCAGAAGAAAAACAAGAATTTTGTTTGGAACGAGAAATGTGCAAAAGCATTTTGGAGGCTCAAAGAGTTGCTAACAATAGCATCGATACTAAAGGCCCCTGACATGGATGTGGACTTATCGGTATACATTGATGCATCCAAGGAAGGCTTAGGCAGAGTCTTGATGCAAGACGAACGAGTGATCGCTTACATTTCGAGGAAACTGAGAAGGCATGAGGAGAACTACATGACACACAATTTGGAGTTGTTAGCCATCATATATGCCTTGAAGGTTTGGAGACACTACCTTGTCGGACGAAAATTTGAGCTAAGTACTAACCATTGTGGACTACAACACATCTTCATGCAAAGCGACCTGAACATGCGACAACTGCATTGGTCGGAATTTCTTAGCGAGTACGACTTCGAGATTACTTACATAAAAGGAACAGTGAACAGAGTGGCAGATGCAATGAGTCAGAGACCACGCATCTTTTCAGTGTTGCCTCTTCAGACGAATCTACGTGAGAAGATTCTAACTTTACAACATGATGATGACTGGTACAAAGAGGTCGATGGTTTTATCGGACAAAACACAATGATGATACCACGATTTGAAGGATTTTCATTTGATAGTGATGGATTACTAAGGTTTAAAAATTGGATCTACGTATTGCCGAATGACGAGTTGAGGATGTTGATCTTAAGTGAGACTCATAGAACAATTTACATGGATCACCCGGGAGTCACGAAGATGAGGGCAGACCTTAAACCCTTATTCTTATGGAAGGGAATGAAGGCAGACATAGTTAACTATGTGGCAATATGTATAGAATGTCAACAGGTAAAGGCTGGACATAGACACCCAACAGGATTACTACAACCACATGCTATTCCAGAATCAAAATGGGAAATTATTTTGATGGATTTTATTGTTGGATTGCCACTGACAGCAAGGATACATGACTCGATTTTCGTAGTAGTAGACACTCTGACAAAGAGTGCTCACTTTATTCCTATGCGTACGACATATCAGGCACCTGACATAGCCAGAGTTTTCATCAGTGAGATTGTGAGGCTGCATGGTGTGCCGAAGAGGATTATATCCGATCAGGGATCGATGTTTACTGAATGATTTTGGACGAGTTTCCAAGAGGCCTTGGGAACCCAACTTAACTTTAGTACTGCGTATCACCTATATACTAATAGACAGACCGAATGAATGAACTAGACCTTGGAGGACATGTTAAGCATGTACATGATGGACCAAAAAAAGTGTTGGGAAGAATTCTTATCACTAGTGGAGTTTATTTACAACAACAGTTACCAAAGAACCATTAATATGGCACCTTTCGAGTTTCTTTATAGGCGACCATGTCAGAAGCCTTTGAGTTGGGATTGGCTTGAGGATAGGGTCCTGGTGGGACCAGAAGTGATCAAAGAAATCAAAGAGAAAATGCAAACAATCAGACAAAGGATTAAGGAAGTGTAGGATCGACAGAACAGTTATGTCGATGCATGCAGTGTCGACCGTAGTTACGAGGTCGACGATCGAGTCTTCTTGCGGGTTAAACCGCATAAGAGATCAATCAAGTTTGGGAAGGGAGATAAAGTCTCTCCTAGGTTCGTGGGACCTTTCAATATTTTGGAGAGAAAGGGGACCGTGGCCTATCAACTAGCCTTGCCTGATTCTTTGAGGTGTATGCACGATGTTTTTCATGTATCTGTTTTGAGACATTATATTAGTGATCCTACACATGTTATTGACATGAGTTCCTTGCAGGTGTCAGACGAGGGGGCGCTCACGACTGAGCGGGTACGCATCTTGGATCATCGCATTCGACAACTATGACGTCAAACTATAGATCAAGTCAAGGTCGAGTGGGACAATTATAGTCCACACTCGGTGACCTGGGAGGACGCATATGGTATGCGCGAGCAGTTTCCATTTTTGTTTCATAGATAGACATATGATACTGTGATACACTTCATTTTAGCATATATACTGTGAAACTTCGAGACCAATTTTAGACCAAGAGGGGGTTTATGTAACATCCTGCTCTAGCGCACTGAGTGAACTTATTCTTTGAGGACACTTGGTCGCAAGTGATCCAGATTATTATGCTATTAAAACTTTTGATTTTGATTATGTAGCATTATGGGATGATGACATGTTGTTTTTCTACCTCGACATAGACAGGTTCTATTGACTCAATTTTACTGAGTGTGCGAGATTATGGACCTTGAGGATGCCGAGGAATCGATGGAACCCCTTGGACTCCAGATCGAGTTGGGGAGTGTACCATTTGGGATTTGATTGTTTCACTATGATTTTAGTGCTTCTGATTAGAGGATATGATATACATATGTTCTGACATGATTTGTTGATTATGCAGGATGACGATAGCTTTCCGACCAGACTCACATATGGAGTAAAGTGGTCACATATGACTACCAGAGATGTTTAGGGAGAGGTGTGGACATCATCCCTGCCACAAACTACTAGCACTCCCGCTGTGGCTCGAACTGTAGGTTAACGATTACCTAGTTCGAGAGGACCCATGATGCCATGAGGGAAGACTGCGACAGTCACTCATGATGATTCCAAGTGGCACACAATAATGCAAGGGCCTTATTCCTTAGAGGCCCTTAGTCTCAAAAAAGTTCACATAGCGGAGTATTAACTCTAGGGATTATTGATGGATACCAAGTCAGTCAAGAGGCAAGTGGCACCCTTGGAGCACGTAGTGTGTGCTGAAGGGCACATCGCGCAAGGGAACAAATGAGGTGAGTGACACCCTTGGAGAACGTAGTGCGTCCTGAAGGGCACATCACGCAAGGGAACATATGAGGCGAGTGGCATGCTTGGAGCACCTAGTGCTCCCTGAAGGGCATGTCGCGTTGTTGATGATAGAGGAATGAACCTAGATGGCCTTAGGAAAAATATCGTGTTAAGTATTTTTAAAACAAATTCCCTAATTAAATGTCACCCAATATGAAAATTTAAGGTTTAAGTCTAAACTATGCTAGTGGTAAATTTTATCTCTCTAAAAAAAAAATTATAATAATAATGATAATAAAAATAAATCCACATGAATAATAATTATGATCTTCGATAAATCTTGTAAAATGAAGGGAGTAAGAAATGAATTGTTTCAATTTTTTTTTATGTTGGATTAAAAATTTAAAAGGGAATTAATTGTTTTATTACCTTAATAAATTAAAATATACTAATTAAATAAGAAAAGGGGAAAATGGTTAATTTTCACACCTGCCTTTTTGAGTTCTAAGTAAAAAGGGGAAAGAGTAAAAATAAAAAAAATTAGGAAACTAGGGATAAGAGGTAACATAAAAGTGGAAAAGGGGGAACTTAAAGGAAAAAGCGGAAAGTCAACTTAGTAAAGAATCTACCATTTAAGAGATTTATAATTTTAAATTGAATTAGCAATTTCATAATAGGGAAAGCCTTTAAAACATGTAAGAGAATTTTGGGACAACTAGGAGTGATTCTAGGAGTAACTCTAGGTGGGTGAGGGAAATAAAGATAATTAATAAATTAAAGAAATTAATTTATGGAGGAATGAAGGGGATGAATGAAGGGGATGAATGACACTTGTACGGAGGAGAATTTTGGGAATTTATTTTTAAAACTTTAATTAAATGAGATTTTAGGAAAGAAAGGAAGTTCAAAACTCTATAAAATGAAGGAAGGAGAAGGATGAAGGATAATATTCTGTTTGCATAACATTACGCTGCAGAAATATTCACTTGACTGACTTAACTTGTGGGAGTTGGGATACCCATCTCACTGAGGAGTGGTAGCTCGGCCTTGTGAGGTGAGATGGGAGCTAGTTGAAATCTTTGGACAGGAGTGTGTGGCCCTTTTGCGGTTCGGGGGGCTAAGGAGGAAGAAGAGTACCCCTAACATTGGCTGGGAGGTATCGGTGAAGTCTCGATGGTCAGCGAGTGGGAGTTGCATGGAGCGCGCAAGATGCCAATCAGAGAGAGCGATCAGACAACGATACATTTTTCATTTTTGTATGGTAGAATGTATTAGGACTTATGCATGGATCTGCATATAAAGTGGAGAAGTAAACTGAGTTATCTTTAAAATTTAATAACTAAAATTTGCTTAGCCTAGCTCGATGATTGTGGACTCCCATGGCCTTCCTTCCCACATGACTTGATAGCCCTTTGGTTTGACTGTGACCCATGCAATTGTTTTGCCTTTCGTCTCTAGCTCACCAGTCCTTGCTTGAGTAGTCGGCCAGGAGCCTGATCTATGGTCATCGTCTTAGTGTTAAAAGATCTATGGATCTCAATGCCCTGCTTTTCTCTACAAGGATGATGAGTGAAGGATTCACCTGTTAGCCATCTACCTCTGTTATTTTCTTTGGATGATGTTTGACTTGTGACTTCTAGGAAAAGTGCCCTTTCGTATGGATTTCCTTGCGTCCTTGTTGGTATAGTTATGCGCTTGATTGATCATCCCTACCTTGTATGAAATTAACCTCATACCTGCATTTAACTTGAGACAACGATTTTATGCTCTTCTTTGGGATATCAAGCAGTTGATTACTCGACGTTTCTTGGCCCGACCATTATAAATATATTAAAAGTGATTATTTTTTACATATGTTTATTACCATTCTAGTGGTAGTGATTTGAGTGACATAAAATTTATATATAATGATGTGTGGTATGGGTATTCTGGAAAAAAGAAATGACTTCATGTCGGCATTTTCTTTTTACATTTGGTATTCTGGCGTTGGGTAACCAATGGTTTCCTGTCTGCATTTTCATTTTGGCATCCTGAAGCTGGAGAAACACTTAAATTCTAAGTCTGTGTGTTGTGTACACATGCATATCCAAATTCATTGATAGATCACTATTGTTGTAAGGCCTGAAACCGAAATGAAATGAAATGAGTCTATTGTGTTGATGCATTCCTAGTAAATTCTAAGTCTGTGTACTATTGTACACATGCATATATGAATTCATTGATAGATCGTGATTGTTGTAAAGCCTGAAACATAAATGAAATTAAATGAGTCTATTGCGTTGATGCAATCCTGGTAAATTCTAAGTCTGTGTATTGTGTACAGATGCATATCTAAATTCATTAATAGATAGCTACTGTTGTAAAGCCTGAAACGGAGATGAAACAAATTGTGTTTATTGCGTTGATGGATTCCTGGTAAATTCTAAGTCTACAAATTGTTTGTACACATACATATCTGATTGGAAATTGCAGTAATTTATTAAATGGCAGTTATAGCAATGGCATTCGGTGTATGAGGTGTTAGTTTTGGGAATTATTAATCCTGTCCTTATTTTCAAGTTTTATCCCAGTTCAAGGTGTCTCTTCATAAATCAAACAAGTTTACCTTTTTTATTTTTCTTTTATTTTAAATTAATAAGGTCATCAAATTTAGTAAAAATAAAACACCCTACTAATTAATAATTTAGACATATGCCAAGACAAAAATAAATAAGATAAATAAAAAGAAATAATCTTTATGTTTAGAACTGAACTAGAATTATATGTCTATCTACTTTAAATTTTGTCATAGATCAATATGTGCACCATATTAAGAATATCATCAAAAATGGAAAAATGAATGGAGCATTGTTGGAGTCATGGTTATGTGGCTCTTAATTCATTTGTGCCCTGAATTAATTGATAGTTGTATTGCGTCATGAATAATGAGAAGCATGGTTGTTTATGTAATTGTTCTTTTAGGGATTTTAAAATAGAGTGGGTTACTCTTGCGCCATTAAGAGATGTTGACGTATGGTCGAATTGCATGTATATATTAAAATTTATGCACCATTAAATTTTAGGATGTGATATTGAATATGTAATTGATTACCTTGCTCCACGAATTTAATTGATGGAATAAGGAATTCACCTTAGTTATTTTCAATGAGTTATATAATAAGTTTTAGGTATTAACAGTTTATGTCACAACAAATGCTTCACTTAATTTAGGTTGTATCTTAATGTCATTTTGCATTATAGATGTGCTAAGTTGGGCTCGTAATGGATGATTAAAATAAACTGTAATTATTGACTAGATTGACTCGACGATTGATCAGGATATCGACTAAGTCATTTTTATCTTGCGAATTCCGTTGAGGGGGTTGTCGTTATTATAATTAATGATTGTCCCTTTCTTATTGGCTTGGTTTGGTTGTGTTGGGTGAGATGTAGACACGTCCTTGTTCATCAAAAGAGTCGCCAACCCTGAGACCTTAAATGGTCAAAATCGATGGGATCCTAGGCTTGAGCATTGCTTATGTGTCCTGGAGGTCCTAACCATTGCAGGGTAGAATGGGCGGGTAGTCATTCTTATTCTTGTTAGGTTGTCATGTTGTTGTTGCATGAGTTTCTTCCATGGTGTTCGTCGTCATGTTACATTGTTGAGTATAATGTCATGTTTACCTTCCTACACAAAAAAAAAATTAAAAAAAATGCACTTGTTATGTGAGGCTTGATGTCATGACAGAATGGGAGGTTCATTACATATGGTATTAGAGTGGGTTCAACCCACGACTTGGGATCGCTATGGATTTTGTTGAAATGATTTGATTATAAGGTTGCTAATTGAGTGGACTTGTGTGTGTGCAGGTAATCATGGTTAGAGGACGTTGCAGAGGTAGACAACGGGGTGCTAGGGGAGGAGGTGCGACGCCTCAAGTAACATACACACCTGAGCGGTATAACCCCCAAGGAGACGAGCATGTTCTCGGATAGGAGCAGATAGTAGTTGGTGATGTAGTTGGAATGATGAGATCTTTTCAGCGCATGTCCAAGGCACTGATCAGCCATTTGGATAGAGATGAGGCCAGGGCGTCAGCACCCGCTGAGGTTCTTCTGCGCGTTCTAGTTGGTACTGGTAGCATTCACCGTGAACTCAAGAAGGTGAAATTTTCTGAGTTCTTTGGTGCCCCGGACGATGCAGTCACCAAGGCATGGTTGGATAACATTGATATGTGCTTCACACTTCATGATTATACCTCCAACATGAAGGTTTGCATGGTGGTATTTCAATTGAAGGGGATCACTCTTCTATGGTGGAAGACACTCCTATCGCAGCTGAACATGGCCATCGAAGACATGTCATGGGAACTGTTCGAGGAACAGTTCCGAGAGAGGTACCTTTCGGAGAAATTCATTAAGCGTTAGCTCAATGAGTTCAACGCGTTACTATAGGGAGGCCGTACGGTGCCCTAGTATGAGGCCCATTTTATGGAGCTGCTCTGGTATGCTCTGCACCTTAACACTAAGAAACTTAAGGTCAAAAGGTTTGTGTTTGGCCTTAATGGCAGCATACATGAAAAGGTCAGGATTTTGATGCCTCAAACCTTGCATGATGATGTGCAAAAGGATCTCATAGTGGAGGAGGAGCTTATCAACATGGGTCAAACCAGAACTCCAACGAGACCAGTAGGGTAGGTGTCATCTGGAGCACAGCAGCATCAGACACCATCTAGACATACCTAGGGATATCGTGGCTTCCAGAGGGGATCCACTTTCACTACACCTCAACGAACAATGCCTCAGCAGCGGACACCTTATCGTGGACCACAACATCAGCAGTAGCATCAACCACCACAACAATAGTTTCGGCCTGTTCAGCAGAACATACCAGGATTTCTGGTCAGTGTACTGTCATCCTCTACTTCAGGTACCAGGAATACTGGGAAAAATAAGGGATGTTGGACATGTGGGTAGCCACACTACCAGCGTGACTGCTTGGTGGAGAGGACTATAGCGCCCAGATTAGTTGGACCCACTACCGTGGGAGAAATGGGAAAGGCCCATCAGATTCATGTAGCAGTGAATAACCTCCAGGAAGAACATCATTCGACTATGATTGAGACGACAGGTACTGTCACTAACCAAACCCTTAGTATTTTGATAGATGCCGGTGCTACCGAGAGTTTCATTTTTGGTGCAGCACTAAAAAATATTAAGGTAAAGGCAGTTGAAAAAGATGAGTTTAGCTTCATAAAGATGGCTTCAGGAGCCAAACAAAAGGTTGGAGGAAAGGTTGTGGGATGTATCCTTAACTTTGGAGAGTTTGTCACCAGGGCCAACCTATACATCACAATATTAGGATCTTATGACGTAGTGATTGGTATGGACTGGTTGGAATCACATGAGGCGATACTCAACTATAAGTTGAAATGGTTGAGCTTGGTTGATGACGAGGGACAAAGACGTGTGATTGTAGGGTGTAACTAGGGAATTTCTGTGATGTTCATTTCTTCCTTGCAGCTTCAGAAGAGCATGTGCAAGGGATGTAAGCTTTATGCAATCCTTGTGTTAAACGAGAAGGGAGTAGCGGAAGGAATAGAACACCTTTTGGTGGTGAGAGAGTTTGCAGACGTATTTGCAGAGGAGTTACCTGAGATGTTTTCGTAGAGGGAATTGGAATTTACCATAGACCTAAAGCCAGGGACTGAACCGATAGAAAGAACACCTTATCGGATGTCAACCTGCGAGTTACAAGAGTTGAAAATGCAACTTAAGGAGTTGCTGGGCCTGGGACTGATATGTCCTAGTGTGTCACCGTGGGGTGGACCTCTTATTATCATACAAAATAAGGATGGGTCGTGGAGGCTCTGCACTGACTATCATCAATCGAACAGGGCCACGATCAAGAATCAATATCCATTACCGAGAATTGATAATCCGTTTGATCAAATAAAGGGCGTAATGATGTTCTCAAAGATCGACTCGCGATCAGTATACCACCAGTTATGGATTAAGGAAGATGATGTCCCTAAGACCGCCTTTAAGACATTGTTTGGAGATTACGAGTTTACTATTTTACCATTTGGACTGACAAACACCCTAGGGGTATTTATGAGTTTGATGAATGGGGTGTTCCACGAGTACTTGGATAAGTTCATCCAAGTATTCATTGATGATATTTTGATCTACTCTTGGACGACGGAGGAGCATGAAGAGCACTTACACTTGGTAATACCATGTTGTCCAAATGTTCATTTTATCAAACGAAGATTCACTACTTAGGGCATGTCATATCCGACGAAGGCATCGTTGTGGATCCAACCAAGGTTGAGGATATTATGGAATGGTTCACGCCGACAAATGTCCCGAAAGTGCGTAGCTTCATGGTTTTTATAGGATACTATCAATGGTTCATCGAGGGGTTTTTGAAGATAGCAAATCTGATTACAGAATTGCAGAAGAAAAACAAGAAGTTTGTTTGGACCGAGAAATTTGCGGAAGAATTTCAGAGGCTCAAGGAGTTGCTGATAACAACACCAATACTAAAGGTCCCTGACATGGACGTGGAATTCTTGGTATGCACTGATGCATCCAAGGAAGGCTTAGGTGGAGTCTTGATGCAAGACAGACGAGTGATCGCTTACATTTCAAGGAAACTAAGAAGGCATGAGGAGAACTACACGATGCACGATTTGGAGTTGTTAGCCATCGTATATGCCTTGAAGGTTTGGAGACACTACCTTGTTGGATGAAAATTTGAACTAAGGACTGACCATTGTGGACTACAACACATCTTTATGCGAAGCGACCTGAACGCGCGACAACGATATTGGTCAAAATTGCTTAGCGAGTACGACTTCGATATTGCTTACATAAAAGGAACAGTAAACCGAGTGGGAGATGCATTGAGTCAGAGACCACACATCTTTTCAGTGTTGCCTCTTCAGATGAATCTACGTGAGAAGATTCTAACTTTACAGTGTGATGATGACTGGTACAAAGAGTTCGATGGTTTTATTGGAAAAAACACAATGATGATACCATGATTTAAAGGATTTTCATTTGATAGAGATGGACTATTGAGGTTTAAAAATCGGATCTACGTACCATCGAACGATGAGTTGAGGATGTTGATCCTCAGCGAGGCTCATAGAACAATTTACATGGCTCACCCGGAAGTCACGAAGATGAGGGTAGACCTTAAACCCTTATTCTTATGTAAGAGAATGAAGGAAAACATAGTTAACTATGTGGCAATATGTCTAGAATGTCAACAGGTAAAGGATGAACATACACACCCAATAGGATTACTACAACCACATGCTATTCCAGAATTGAAATGGGAGGTTATTTTGATGGATTTTATTGTTGTATTTCCACTAATGGGAAGGAGACATGACTTGATTTTTGTAGTAGTAGACACTCTGATGAGGAGTGCACACTTTATTCCTGTGCATACGACGTATCAGGAACCTGACATAGCTAGATTTTTCATCAGTGAGATTGTGAGGTTGCATGGCGTGCCTAAGAGGATTATATCCGATGGGGGATTGATGTTTACTGGATGATTTTGGACGATTTTCCAAGAGGCATTGGGAATCCAACTTAAATTTAGTATTGTGTATCACCCGGAGACTGACGGACAAACCGAACAAATGAAATAGACCTTGGAGGACATGTTGTGCATGTATGTGATGGACCAATAAAAGAATTGAGAATAATTCTTGCCACTAGTGGAGTTTTCTTACAACAACACTTACCAAAGCACCATTAATATGGAACCATTCAAGTTTCTTTATGGGTGACAGTGTCAGACGCCTTTGAGTTGGGATCATCTTGAGGATAGGGTCCTGGTGGGACCAAAAGCGATCCAAGAAATCGAAGAGCAAATGCAAACAATTAGGAAAAGGATTAAGGAAGCGCAGGATCAACAGAAGAGTTATGTCGATGCGCGCTGTGTCGACCATAGTTACGAGGTCAACGATCAAGTCTTCTTGCATGTTAAATTGCATAAGAGTTCAATCAAGTTTGGGAAGGGAGATAAAGTCTCTTCTAGGTTCGTGGGACCTTTTGATATTGTGGAGAGAAAGGGGACCATGGCCTATCGACTAGCCTTGCCTGATTCTTTGAGGTGTATGCACGATATTTTTCATGTATCTATTTTGAGACATTATATTAGTGATCCTACACATGTTATTGATATGATTTCCTTGCAGGTGTCGGACAAGCGGGCGCTCATGGCTGAGCCAGTCCGCATCCTGGATCATCGTGTTCGACAGATACAACGTCGAACTATAGATTAGGTCAAGGTCCAGTGGGACAATTATATTCCACACTCAGTGACCTGGGAGGACGCATATGATATGTGCCAGCAGTTTCCATTTTTGTTTGATAGATAGACATCTGATACTGTGATACAACTTATTTCAGCATATATACTATGAAACTTTGGGATGAAATTTAGACCAAGAGGGGGTGTATGTAACATCTTGCTCTGGTGCACTGAGCGAACTTATTCTTTGAGGAAACTTGCTCGCAAGTGATCCAGACTATTATGCTAGTAAAACTTTTGATTTTGATTATGCGACATTATGGGATGAGGACATGTTGTTTTTCCGCCTGGACATAGACATGTGCTCTTGACTCAATTTTACTGAGTGTGCAGGATTATGGACCTAGAGGATGTCGAGGCATCAATGGAACCCCTTGGACTCCGGATCGAGTTGGGGAGTGTACCATTTGGGCTTTGATTGTTTCACTGTGATTTTAGTGCTTCTGATTAGAGGATATGATATGGATATGTTCTGACATGATTTGTTGATGATGCAGGCTGATGATAGCTTGACGACCAGACTCACATATGGAGTAAAGGGGTCACACACGACTACCAGAGATGTCGAGGGAGAGGTGTCGAAAACAACCCTGCCACAACCTACTAGCACTCCCACCGTGGCTCGAACTGTAGGTTAACGATTACCTAGTTCGAGATTATCCACAATGCTATGAGGGCAGTCTGTGACAGTTCCGCACGATGACTCTAAGGGGTGCGCAATAAGGAAGGGGCCTTATTCCTTAGAGGCCCTTAGTCTCCCACAATATCACCTGGCAGAGTATTGACTCCAGGGGTTATTGATGTCTACCAAGTCATTCAAGAGGCGAGTGGCACCCTTGGAGCACATAGTGCGTCCTGAAGGGAACATAGCGCAAGGGAACCAATGAGGTGAGTGGCACCCTTGGAGCACCTAGTGCACCCTGAAGGGCACGCCGAGTTGTTGATGATAGAAGAATGAACCTAGATGGCATTAGGACGAATAA
Organism: Picea glauca; assembly: GCA_000966675.3. Classification (NCBI taxonomy): domain Eukaryota; kingdom Viridiplantae; phylum Streptophyta; class Pinopsida; order Pinales; family Pinaceae; genus Picea; species Picea glauca. The sequence goes on from JZKD02S1067874.1 coordinate 977,521, forward strand.
CATGTTAAGTATTTTTAAAATAAATTCCGTAATTAAATGTCGCCCAATACGAAAGCTTAAGGTTTAAGTCTAAACTATGCTAGTGGTAAATTTTATCTCTAAATAATAATAATAATAACAATAATGATTATAAAAATAAAATCCACAGGAATAATAATTATGATCTTAGTTAAATCTCGTAACATGAAGGGAGTAAGAAATGAATTGTTTCAATTTTTTTTTATGTTGGATTAAAAATTAGAAAGGGAATTAATTGTTCTATTACCTTAATAAATTAAAATATACTAATTAAATAAGAAAAGGGAAAAAGGATTAATTTTCACACTTGCCTTTTTGAGTTCTAAGTAAAACAGGGAAAGAGGGAAAATAAAAAAAATTAGGAAACTAGGGATAAGAGGTAACATAAAAAGGGAAAAAGGGGAACTTAAGGGAAAAATCAGAAAGTCAACTTAGTAAAGAATCTACCATTTAAGAGATTTCTAATTTTAAACTGAATTAACAATTTCATAATAGGGAAAGCCTTTCAAACCTGTAAGAGAATTCGGGGACACCTAGGAGTGATTCTAGGAGTAACTCTAGGTGGGTGAGGGAAACATAGATAATTAATAAATTAAAGAAATTAATTTATGGAGGAATAAAGGGGATGAATGACACTTGTACGGAGGAGAATTTTGGGAATTTATTTTTAAAACTTTAATTAAATAAGATTTTAGGAAAGAAAGGAAGTTTGAAACTCTATAAAATGAAGGAAGTTGAAGGATGAAGGATCATCTTCTGTTTGCATAATGTTACACTGCATAAATATTTAGTTGACTGACTTAACTTGTGGGAGTTTGGACACCCAGCTCGGTGAGGAGTGGTAGCTTGGCCTTGTGAGGCAATATGGGAGCTAGTCGAAATCTCTGGACAAGAGTGTGTGACCCCTTTGCAGATCAGGGTCCTAAGGGGTAAGAAGAGTACCCCTATCATTGTCTAGGAGGTACCGGTGAAGTCTCGACAGTCAACGAATGGGAGTTGCATGGAGCGCGTGAGACGCTAATTGGAGCGGGCAATCAGGCAATGGTACACGTTTCATTTTTGTATGGTAGAATGTATTAGGACTTATGCATGGATCTGTGTATTTAGTGGAGAAGTAAACTAAGTTATCTTTAAAATTTAATAACTAAAATTTTCTTGGCCTAGCTCGATGATTGTGGACTCCCATGGCCTTCGTTCCCGCATGACTTGACAGCCCTTTGGTTTGACTGTGACCCATGTGATTGTTTTGCCTTTCATCACTAGATCGTAGTCCTTGCCTGAGCAGTTGGCCAGAAGCCTGATCTATGGTCGTCGCGTTAGCGTTAAAAGACCTATGGATCTTAGCACCCTTCTTTTCTGTGTAAGGATGATGGGCGAAGGATGCACCTATTAGTCATCTACCTCCGTTATTGGCTTTGGATGATGTTTGACTTGTGCCTTCTAGGAAAAGTGCCCTTGCGTATGGATTTCCTTGTGTCTTTGTTGGTCTAGTTATGCGCTTGATTGATCATCCCTACCTTGTTTGCAATTGACCTCATACCTACATTTAACTTGAGACAATGATTTTATGCTCTGCTTTGCGATATCAAGGAGTTGATTACTTGACATTTCTTGGCCCGACCATTATAAATATATTAAAAGTGACTATTTTTGACATATGTTTATTACCATTCTAGTGGTAGCAATTTGAGTGATAGAAAATTTATATATAATGATGTGTGGTATGGGTATTCTGGAAAAAAGAAATGACTTCATGCCAACATTTTTCTTTTTACATTTGGTATTTTGGCGTTGGGAAACCAATGGTTTCCTATCTTCATTTTCATTTTGGCATCCTGAAGCTGGAGAAACACTTAAATTATATGTCTACGTGTTGTGTACACATGCATATATGAATTCATTGATAGATCACTATTGTTGTAAAGCCTGAAACAAAAATGAAATGAAATGAGTCTATTGCATTGATGCATTCTTGGTAAATTCTAAGTCTGTGTACTATTGTACACATGGATATATGAATTCATTGATAGATCGCGATTGTTGTAAATCCTGAAATGAAAATGAAATGAAATGAGTCTATTGCATTGATGCAATCTTGGTAAATTCTAAGTCTGCGTAATGTGTACACATGCATATCTGAATTCATTGATAGATAGCTATTGTTGTAAAGACTAAAATGGAGATGAAATGAATTGTGTTTATTGCATTGATGCATTCCTAGTAAATTCTAAGTATGCCAATTGTTTTTACACATGCATATCTGATTTCATTGATAGATAGCTATTATTGCAAAGATTGAAACGAAAATGAAATAAAATGTGTTTATGGCGTTGATGCATTCCTGGCAAATTCAAGTCTGCGTTGATACAAATACTTGGAAATTTACTGTGTATATTATTTGCTTACATACTTTTGGTGTGCCATTTAATGCTACGGATCATTAGTCCTTGCGTTCATTACTTCTAATCTATGGTTTACCCTCTTCCTCTGTGATATTTAATTAAAGGTGTTGCCCTACATTTTCCTACTTCTAGCCTGCGAATCTACCTCTTCCAATCTATACATTTCATAGGTGAATTTGATATGCATTGAATAGAAAGCGGTGGGTTTCCATGCGATTTTCTTGATATAACCACGAGCCATTCTTGTATTAACTCTCAACCATTTTCTTTCACTGATAAACTGCAGGGAACTGTATGTTAACTCAAGTAAAACTCATAAAATTTTATGTAAAGCATGAACTATATCTAGGTTGAATTCTTACTGTGATAATGAAGTTTACATTGTGGAAGTGTTACTCTTAATTTAATTTTGGCACTGGTGAATCCTCGATCCACCTGCCTTGTAACCCCTTTTCTCAAGCCACGCACCTTCAATGATTTGCGAGACGTCCTCGTGAGGGCATAAAATTTTCATTGACCGAAATTTTAGTAATTGACAGTTGTAATAGCAACAAATTATTAATGATAGTTGAAACGACAGTAATTTATTAATGGGAGTTGAAATGACAGTTGGAAATTGCAGTAATTTATTAAATGCCAATTATAGCAATGGCTTTCGGTGTATCGGGTGTTAGTTTTGGGAATTATTAATCCTGACCTTGATTTCAAATTTTATCCCAATTCAAGGTGTCTCTTCATAAATAAAAAAAGTTGACCTTTTTTCTTTTTATTTTATTTTAAATGAATAAGGTGATCAAATTTAGTAAAAATAAAACACCCCTACTAATTTATAATTTAGACATATGCCAAGACAAAAGTAAATAAGATAAATAAAAAGAAAGAATCTTTATGTTTAGAACTGAACTAGAATTATATGTCTATCTACTTTAAATTTTGTCATAGATCAATATGTGCACCATATTAAGAATATCATCAAAAATGGAAAAAGGAATGGAGAATTGTTGGACTCATGGTTATGTAGCTCTTAATTCGTTTGCGCCCTGAATTAATTGATAGTTGTATTGCGTCATGAATAATGAGAAGCATCGTTGATTATGTAATTGTTCTTTTAGCGCTTTTAAAATAGAGTGGGTTACTCTTGCGCAATTAAGAGAAACTGACGTATGGTCGAATTGTATGTATATATTAAAATTTATGCACCACAAAATTTTAGGATGTGAGATTAAATATGTAATTGATTACCTTGCTCCACGAATTTAATTGATGGAATAAGGAATTCACCTTAGTTATTTTCAAGGATTTATATAATAAGTTTTAGGTATTAACAGTTTATGTCACAACAAATGCTTCACTTAATTTAGGTTGTATCTTAATGTCATTTTCCATTATAGACGTGCTAAGTTTGGCTCGTAATGGATGATTAAAATAGACTATAATTATTGATTAGCTTGACTCAACGATTGATCGGGATATCGACGAAATCGTTTTTAGTTTGCGCCTTCCATTGAGGGGGTTGTTGTTATTATAATTAATGATTGTGCCTTGCTTATTGGCCTGGTTTTCTTGTGTCGGGTGGGATGTAGACACCTCCATGTTCCTCAAAACAATTTCCAACCCTAAGACCTTAAATGGTCAAAATCGATGGGAACCTGGGCTTGAGCGTTTCTTATGTGTCCTGGAGGTCCTAACCATTGTAGGGTAGGATGGGTGGGTAGTCATTCTTATTCTTGTTAGGTCATCATGTTGTTGTTGTGTGAGTTTCTCGTGTGGTGTTCATTGTCGTGTTGTGTTGTTGAGTATAATGTCATGTTTACCTTCCTACACACACAAAAAAAGAAATAAAATTTTTTTCACTTGTTATGTGAGGCTTGATGTCGTGACAGAACAAGAGGTTAATTACATATGGTATCAGAGCGGGTTAACCCCGTGACTTTGGATCACTACATCTTTCATTGACATGATTTGATTATAAGGTCGTTAATTGAGTTGACTTGTGTGCGTGCAGGTAATCATGGTTAGAGGACACCATGGAGGCAGACAACGGGGTGCTAGGGGAGGAGGCATGATGCCTCAAGTAGCATCCACACCTGAGGGGTATAACTCCCAAGGAGACAAGCTGGTTCTCGGACAGGAGAAGATAGCAGTTGGTGATGTAGTTGGAATGATGAGATATTTTCAGTGCATGTCTGAGGCACTGATCAACCATTTGGACAAAGATGAGGCCAGGGTGCCGCCACTCACTAAGGTTCCACTACGTGCTTCGGTTGGTACTGGTAGAATTCATTGTAAACTCAAGAAGGTCAAATTTTTGGAGTTCTTTGGTGCCTCGGATGGCGCAGCCATTGAGGCATGGTTGGAGAACATGGCGATGTGCTTTGCACTTCGTGATTATACCTCCAACATGAAGGTCTGTATGGCGGTCTTTCAACTAAAGGGGAGCGCTCTTCTATGATGGAAGACACTCCTACCGCAGTTCAACATGGTCATCGCAGACTTGCATGGGAACTCTTCAAGGAACGGTTCCTAGAGAGGTACCTTTCGGAGGAATTCATTGAGCATTAGGTTAATGAGTTCAACACCTTACGACAGGGAGGCCGTACGGTGCCCGAGTACGAGGCCTGTTTTATGAAGTTTCTCCATTATGATCTGCACCTTAACACTTAGAAACTTAAGGTCAATAGGTTCGTGTTCAGCCTTAATGACAACATACGTGAAAAGGTTAGGATTTTGATGCCTCAAACCTTTCATGATGCCATCAAGAAGGCTCTCATAGTGGAGGAGGATCTTATCAATGGGGGTCAGACCAGGACTCCAGCGAGACCAACAAGGAAGGTGTCATCTGGAGCACAACAATATCAGACACCGACCAGACATACGCCAGGATATCATGGCTTCCAAAGGGGATCCACTTTCACTACACCTCGATGACCGACGCCTCAACAGCAGAAACCTTATCGGGGACCATAGCATCAGCAGTGTTGTCGACTACTGCAGAAACAGTTTCAGCCTGTTCAATAGAACATACAAGGATTTCAGGCTGGTCGGTCATCATCCTCTACTTCGGGTACCAGGATTATTCGGCTAAAGAAGGGATGTTGGATCTGTGGGGAGCCACACTACCAATGCGACTGCCAGGTGGAGAGGACTGAAGCGTCCGGATCAGCTGGACCCACTACCATGGGAGAAATGGTGAAGGCCTATCAGATTCATGCAGTGGTGAATAATTTCTAAGGAAAATCATCAGTCGACTGTGCTCGAGACAACAGGTATCGTCATTAACCATACCCTTAGTATTTTGATAGTTCGTGATGCTATCGAGAGTTTCATTTCTGGTGTAGCACTAAAAAGGATTAAGGTAAAGGTAGTCGAGCAAGATGAGTTTAGCTTCATAGAGATGGCTTCAGGAAAGGTTACGGGATGTATCCTTAACCTGGGAAAGTTTGTCACCAGGGCCAACCTGTACATCTAGATCTTAGGATCTTATGACATAGTGATTGGTATGGACTGGTTGGAATCGCATGAGGTGATACTCAATTGTAATATGAAACAATTGAGCTTGGTCGATGATGAGGGACAGAGACGTGTGATTGTAGGGTGGAACCAGGGAATTTCCCCGAGGTTCATTTCTTCCTTGCAGCTTCAAAAGAGCATGGACAAGGGATGTAAGATTTATGCGGAAGGTCTAGAACACCTTTCAGTGGTGAGAGTGTTTGCAGACGTATTTCTAGAGGAGTTACCTTGGATGTTTCCGGAGAGGGAATTGGAATTTACCATAGACCTAAAGCCAGGGGCTGAACCGATAGAAAGAACGCCTTATCGGATGTCGACCCTGGAGTTACAAGAGTTGAAAATGCAACTGAAGGAGTTGTTGGGCCTGGGATTGATATGTCCTAGTGTGTCACCGTGGGGTGCACCTGTTATTTTCATACGAAAGAAGGATGGGTCGTGGAGGCTCTGCATTGACTACCGTCAATTGAACAAGGCCACGATCAAGAATCAATATCCATTGTCGAGAATTGATGATCTGTTTGATCAAATGAAGGGTGCAATGGTGTTCTCAAAGATCAAATTGCGATCATCATACCACCAGTTACGGATTAAGGAAGATGATGTCCCTAAGACCACCCTTAAGATAAGGTTTGGACATTACAAGTTTACTGTTTTACCATTTGGACTGACAAACTCCCCAGGGGTATTTATGAGTTTGATGAATGGGGTGTTCCACGAATACTTGGACAAGTTCATCCAAGTATTCGTTGACGATATTTTGATATACTCTCGGATGATGGAGGAGCATGACAAGGACTTGCGCTTGGTACTACAGTGTTTGTGAGAGAACAAATTGTATGGGAAGTTGTCAAAATGCTCATTTTATCAAACGAAGATTCCCTACTTAGGGCATGTTATCTCCAGCGAAGTCATTGTCATGGATCCATCCAAGGTCGAGGCTATTATGGAATGGCCTGCACCAATGAATGTTCCAGAAGTGCGTAGCTTCATGGGTTTGGTAGGATACTATCGACGATTCGTCGAGGGGTTTTTGAAAATAGCAAATCCGATCACGAAATTGCAGAAGAAAAACAAGAAGTTTGTTTAGACAGAGAAATGCACATAAGAATTTCAGAAGCTTAAGGACTTGCCGACAACAACACTGATACTAAAGGTCCTCGACATGGATGCGAACTTCTTGGTATGCACTGACGCATCCAAGGAATGATTAGGCGGAGTCTTGATGCAAAATGGACGAGTGATCTCTTACTACACGATGCATGATTTGGAGTTGTTAGCCATCGTATATGACTTGAAGGTTTGGAGACACTACCTTGTTGGATGAAAATTTGAACTAAGGACTGACCATTGTGGACTACAACACATCTTTACGCAAAGCGACTTGAACACGTGACAATGATGTTGGTCGGAATTGCTTAGTGAGTACGACTTCGAGATTACTTACATAAAAGGAATAGTGAACCGAGTGGCAGATGCATTGATTCGGAGACCACACATCTTTTCGGTGTTGCCTCTTCAGACAAATATACATGAGAAGATTCTAACTTTACAGCATGATGATGACTGGTATAAAGAGGTCGAGGGTTTTATTGAAAAAAACACAATGATGATACCACGATTTGAAGGATTTTCATTTGATAGCAATGGATTATTGAGGTTTAAAAATTGGATCTGCGTACCACCGAACAACGAGATGAGGATGTTGATCCTGAGTGAGGCTCATAGAGTAGTTTACATGGCTCACCTGGTAGTCACGAAGACGAGGGCAGACCTTAAACCCTTATTATTCTAGAAGGGAATGAAGGCATACATAGTTAACTATGTGGCCAGATGTCTAGAATGTCAGTAGGTAAAGGATGAACATAGATACCTAGCAGGATTACTACAACCACATGCTATTCTGGAATCGAAATGGGAGGTTATTTCAATGGATTTTATTGTTGGATTTCCACTGAAGACAAGGAGACATGACTCGATTTCCGTAGTAGTAGACACTCTGATGAAGAGTGCTCACTTTATTCCTATGCATACTACGTATTAGGCACTTGACATAGCTAGAGTTTTCATCAGTGATATTGTGAGGCTGCATGGCATGCCTAAGAGGACTATATCCGATCAGGGATCGGTGTTTACTGGACGATTTTGGACGAGTTTCCAAGAGGCCTTGCGAACCCAACTTAACTTTAGTACTATGTATCACCTAGAGACTGAAGGATAGACCAAACGAATGAGCCAAACCTTGGAGAACATGTTTCACATGTACGTGATGGACTAACAAAAGCATTGGGAAGAATTCTTGCCACTAGTGGAGTTCGCTTACAACAATAGTTACCAAAGCACCATTAAGATGGTTCCTTTCGTGTTTCTTTATGGATGACCATGTTGGATGCCTTTGATTTGGGATTATCTTGAGGATAGGGTCCTCGTGGGACCAAAAGCAATCCAAGAAATCGAAGAGCAAATGAAAACAATTAGACAAAGGATTAGGGAAGCGTAGGATCGACAGAAGAGTTATGCCGATGTGCGTCGTGTTGACTGTAGTTACGAGGTCGACGATCGAGTATTCTTGTGGGTTAATCTGCATAAGAGTTCAATAAGGTTTGGGAAGGGAGATAAACTCTCTCCTAGGTTCATCGGACCTTTCAATATTGTGGAGAGAAAGGGGCCCGTGGCCTATCGACTAGCCTTGATTGATTCTTTGAGGCGTATGCATGATGTTTTTCATGTATCTGTTTTGAGACATTATATTAGTGATCCTACACATGTTATTAACATGAGTTCCTTGTAGTTTTTGGACGAGGGGGCACTCATGGCTGAGACGGTCCACATCTTGGATCATCGTGTTCAACAGCTACGACATCGAACTATAGATCAGGTCAAGGTCCAGTGGGAAAATTATAGTCCACACTCGGTGACCTGGGAGGACGCATGTGATATGCGCCAATAGTTTCCATTTTTGTTTGATAGATAGACATCTGATACTATGATACACTTTATTTCGGCATATATACTGTGAAACTTCGAGACAAAGTTTAGACCAAGACGGGGTGTATGTAATATCCCACTCTAGTGCACTGAGCGAACTTATTCTTTGAGGACACTTGCTCGCAAGTGATCCAGATTATTATGCTATTAAAAAATTTGATTTTGATTATGTGGTGTTATGGGATGATGACATGTTGTTTTTCCGCCTCGACATAGACATGTGCTATTGACTCGGTTTTACTAAGTGTGCAGGATTATGGATCTAGAGGATGCCGAGTCATTGATGGAACCCCTTGGACTTTCGATCAAGTTAGGGAGTGTACCATTTGGGGTTTGATTGTTTCACTGTGATTTTAGTGCTTCTGATTAGAGGAAATGATATGGATATGTTCTGACATGATTTGTTGATGATGCAGGTTGACGATATCTTGCCGACTAGACTCACATATGGAGTAAAGTGGTCATGAACGATTACCAGAGATGTTGAGGGAGAGGTGTGGATAGCAGCCCTGCCATAGCCTACTAGCACTCCTGTCGTGGCTCAAACTGTAGGTTAACGATTACCTAGTTCGAGAGGACCCACGATGCCATGAGGGAAGACTGCAACAGTCACTCACAATGATTCTAAGGGGCATGCAATAAGGCGGGGGCCTTATTCCTTAGAGGCCCTTAGTCTCCCACAAGTTCACCTTTCAGAGTATTGACTCCAGCGGTTATTGATGTCTACCAAGTCAGTCAAGAGGTGAGTGGCACCCTTGGAGCACGTAGTGCATCTTGAAGGGCACATCGCGCAAGGGAATAGATGAGGCGAGTGACACCCTTGGAGCACGTAGTGTGTCCTGAAGGGAACATCGCGCAAGGGAACATATGAGGTGAGTGGCACCCTTGGAGCACCTAGTGCACCCTGAAGGGAACATTGTGTTGTTGATGATAGAGGAATGAACCTAGATGGCCTTAGGACGAATAACATGTTAATTATTTTTAAAACAAACTCCATAATTAAATGTCGCCCAATACGAAAATTTAAGGTTTAAGTCTAAACTATGCTAGTGGTAAATTTTATCTCTCTAAAAAAATAATATAATAATACTAATGATAATAAAAATAAAATCCACATGAATAATAATTATGATCTTCGTTAAATATTGTAACATGAAGGGAGTAAGAAATGAATTGTTTCAAAAAAAAATCCTGTAGGATTAAAAATTAAAAAGGGAATTAATTGTCTTATTACCTTAATAAATTAAAATATACTAATTAAATAAGAAAAGAAAAAAAGGGTTAATTTTCACACTTGCCTTTTTGAGTTCTAAGTAAAAAGGGCAAAGAGGGAAAATTAAAAAAATTAGGAAACTAGGGATAAGAGGTAACATAAAAAGGGAAAAAGGGGAACTTAAGGGAAAAAACGAAAAGTCAACTTAGTAAAGAATCTACCATTTAGGAGCTTTCTAATTTTAAACTGAATTAGCAATTTCATAATAGGGAAAGCCTTTAAAACCTCTACGAGAATTTGGGGAAACCTAGGAGTGGTTCTAGGAGTAAATCTAGGTGGGTGAGGGAAATAAAGATAATTAATAAATTAAAGAAATTAATTTATGGAGGAATGAAGAGGATGAATGACACTTGTACGGAGGAGAATTTTGGGAATTTATTTTTAAAATGAGATTTTAGGAAAGAAAGGAAGTTTGAAACTCTATAAAATGAAGGAAGGAGAAGGATGAATGATCATCTTCTGTTTGCGTAACGTTATGCTACAAAAATATTCACTTCACTGACTTAACTTGTGGAAGTTGGGACACCCAGCTCGGTGAGGAGTGGTAGCTCATCCTTGTGAGGTGAGCTGGGAGCTAGTCAAAATCTTTGGACATGAGTGTGTGGCCCCTTTGTGGCTCGGGGGGCTAAGGGGGAAGAAGAGTACCCCTAGCATTGGCTGGGAGGTACCGGTGAAGTCTTGATGGTTGGTGAGAGGGATTTACATGGAGCACGTGGGATGCCAATCGGAGTGGGCGATCAGGAAATGGTACACTTTTCATTTTTCTATGGTAGAATGTATTAGGACTTATGCATTGATTTGTGTATTTAGTGGAGAAGTAAACTGAGTTATCTTTAAGGTTTAATAACTGAATTTTTCTTAGCCTAGATCGATGATTGTGGACTCCCATGGCCTTCGTTCCCGCATGACTTGACAACCCTTTGGTTTGACTGTGACCCATGCGATTGTTTTTCCTTTCATCCCTAGCTCGCCAGTCCTTTCCTGAGCAGTCGGCCAAGAGCCTGATCTACAGTTGTCACCTTAGCATTAAAAGACCTATGGATCTCAACGCCCTACTTTTCTATGCAAGGATGATGAGCGAATGACGCACCTGTTAGCCATCTACCTCCGTTATTGTCTTTGGTTGATGTTTGACTTGTGCCTTATAGGAAAAGTTCCCTTGCGTATGGATTTTATTGCGTCCTTGTTGGTCTAGTTATGCGCTTGATTGATCATCCCTACCTTGTCTGCAATTGACCTCATACCTGCATTTAACTTGAGACATCGATTTTATGCTCTGATTTGGGATATCAAGGAGTTGATTACTCGAAGTTTCTTGGCCCGACCATTATAAATATATTAAAAGTGATTATTTTTTACATATGTTTATTACCATTCTAGTGGTAGCTATTTGAGTGATAGAAAATTTATATATAATGATGCGTGGTATGGGTATTCTGGCAAAAAGAAATGACTTCATGTCGGCATTTTTCTTTTTACATTTGGTATTTTGGCATTGGGAAACCAATGGTTTCCTGTCTGCATTTTCATTTTGGCATCCTAAAGCTGGAGAAACACTTAAATTCTAAGTCTGTGTGTTGTGTACACATGCATATTTGAATTCATTGATAGATCACTATTGTTGTAAAGCCTGAAACATAAATGAAATGAAATGAGTCTATTGCGTTGATGCATTCCTGGTAAATTCTAAGTCTGCGTACTATTGTACACAGGGATATCTGAATTCATTGATAGATCATGATTGTTGTAAAGCCTGAAACGGAAATGAAATGAAATGAGTCTATTGTGTTGATCCAATCCTAATTGATTCTAAGTCTGCGTATTGTGTACACATGGATATCTGAATTCATTGATAGATAGCTATTGTTGTAAATCCTGAAACGAAGATGAAACAAATTGTGTTTATTGCGTTGATGCATTCCTAGTAAATTCTAAGTCGGCAAATTGTTTGTACACATGCATATGTGATTTCATTGATAGATAGCTATTCTTGCAAAGAATGAAATGGAAATGAAATAAAATGTGTTTATTGTGTTGATGCGTTGCTGGCAAATTCAAGTCTGCGTTGATACAAATCCCTGGCAATTTAATGTGTATATTATTTGCTTACATACTTTTGGTCTTCCATTTAACACTTCGGATAATTTGTCCTTGCGTTCATTACTTCTAACCTGTGGTTTACCCTTTGCCTCTTTGATATTTAATTAAAGGTGTTGCCCTACGTTTTCCTACTTCTAGCCTGTGAATCTACCTCTTCCAATCTGTACATTTCATAGGTGAATTTCATGTGTGTTGGATAGCAAGCAGTGGGTTTCCATGTGATTTTCTTGATATAAATCCGAGCCATTCTCCTATCAACTCTCAACCATTTTATTTCACTGATAAATTGCAACGAATTGGATGTTAACTCAAGTAAAACTCATAAAATTTTATGTAAAGTATGAATTATATCTAGGTTGAATTCTTACTGTGATAATGAAGTTTCCACTGTGGAAGTGTTACTCTTATTTTAATTTTGGCGCTGGTGAATCCTCGATCCACCTGGCTTGTAACCCCTTTGCTCAAGCCATGCACCTTCAATGATTTGCGAGAGGTCGTGGTGAGGGCAACAAATTTTCATTGACCGAAATTTTACTAATTGACAGTTGTAATAGCAACACATTATTAAAGATAGTTTAAACGACAGTAATTTATTCATGGTAGTTGAAATGACAGTTGGAAATTGCAGTAATTTATTAAATGGCAGTTGTAGCAATGACTTTCGGTGTATGGGGTGTTAGTTTTGGGAATTATTAATCCTGACCTTATTTTCAAGTTTTATCCTAGTTCAAGGTGTCTCTTCATAAATCAAACACTTTTAACTTTTCACTTTTTATTTTATTTTAAATGAATAAGGTGATCAGATTTAGTAAAAATAAAACACCCCTACTAATTTATAATTTAGACATATGCCAAGACAAAAATAGATAAGATAAATAAAAAGAAATGATCTTTATATTTAGAACTGAACTAGAATTATATGTCTATCTACTTTAAATTTTGTCATAGATCAATATGTGCACCATATTAAGAATATCATAAAAAATGGAAAAATGAATGGAGAATTGTTGGAGTCATGGTTATGTAGCTCTTAATTCGTTTGCGCCTTGAATTAATTGATAGTTGTATTGCGTCATGAATAATGAGAAGCATGGTTGATTATGTAATTGTTCTTTTAGTGCTTTTAAAACATAGTGGGTTACTCTTGCGCCATTAAGAGATGATGACATATGGTTGAATTGTATGTATATATTAGAATTTATGCACCATGAAATTTTAGGATGTGAGATTGAATATGTAATTTATTACCTTGCTCCATGAATTTAATTGATGGAATAAGAAATTCACCTTAGTTATTTTCAATGAGTTATATAATAAGTTTTAGGTACTTACACTTTATGTCACAAAAAATGCTTCACTTAATTTAGGTTGTATCTTAATGTCATTTTTCATTATAGACGTGCTAAGTTGGGCTCGTAATGGATGATTAAAATAGACTGTAATTATTGTCTAACTTGACTTGACGATTGATCGAGATATCAACGAAGTCGTTTTTATCTTGTGCCTTCCATTGAGGGGGTTGTTGTTATTATAATTAATGATTGTCCTTTACTTATTGGCTTGGTCTGCTTATGTCAGGTGGGATGTAGACACCTCCTTGTTCCTCAGAACAATTGCCATCCCTGAGACCTTAAATGGTCAAAATCGATGGGAACTTGGGCTTGAGCGTTGCTTATGTGTCCTGGAGGTCCTAACCATTGCAGGGTAGGATGGGTGGGTAGTCATTCTTATTCTTGTTAGGTCGTCATGTTGTTGTTGCGTGGTGTTTGTCGTTGTGTTGCGTTGTTGAGTATAATGTCATGTTTACCTTCCTACACACACAAAAAAGAAATAAAATAAATTGTACTTGTTATGTGAGGCTTGATGTCATGAAGGAACGGGAGGTTCATTACAGACTTGGGGAAGGGTGTATGGAAATTTGATAAATATGGAAGAGAAGTGGTGAGGAAGGGGGATTGGAGAGTTTGGAGCATGATGAGAGATTGTGAAATATTTGGAAGATATATTTCTTATGATGGTTTTGTTTGAGCATTTGTGTTTTGTTTGTATTAGATTCACAGGCATGGAGGGCTAAGAAACCAAAAGGTTTCTTGGAGCTAGAAAGTTGGCTAGGCTTCTAGTTGGCTAGGAGGATTCCATGTTTCACTCTGGGAAAGAGGGAAGAGAATGCTTGGAAACGCCTAGGACTACATTACAATGAATGAGCTTCGACAAACTAAGGAAGAGGTATTTTTCAGTGGTATTTGTTGTTTATATTTTTATATAATTTTTTTAAGTTTCAAATCTTAGAGTTAACCTATTATTTATTTCATCATGCTATTTAGATTTATCATTGAACAAATGTAGAAGAATTGTGTAAATGAAATGAAATTATGTTAAGGAAAAGTTATTATTGTGTATATATTTAATAAATGATTAATTTCTTAGCATCCTATAGAGGGGTGCTACATTCGGTATCAGAGCACGATTCAAACACTTAGGGCCTATGGACCTTCCCAATTAAAATTTAAGAACCCAAGTAAAATTTAGGAACAAATATTAATTCAAGTCTTTCAATTTATTTCAATTCTAATCCATGTGTTATGTGAATGGAATAGCCCTTGTTGTTGTCATAATTCATCTCTTTGCTTTTATCCCAAATGAATCTTATTAATATTATCACTACTATACATGCATTGAAAACAATGCCTGCCAATATCAACAAACAAACAAACAAAAATCTAATTACTAACCAAACCAAAGAATAGACATAAAATCAAATAACTAAGAATGAAAAGAAATGAACAAGATCCAAAATCCTTTGGATTTGGAAAATTATATCATCAATCGACATAACACTTGGGACGTTTTAGCAAGTCAATGGAATGAATCCTATGGAAATTGGAAGAAGTTCATATTTCGAATCCCATGGGGTATGTAAACCTTAGCATACATCAGTTATATGAAGAGAAACCCTACTTCAAATGAAAGAAAATATATAAGAGCAACGCCTCTCTTTGACTTGCACAAAGAAGAACAAGTACTAGGACTAGATTAATGATTTGAGATTCCTTGTCCAATGTATAAATTTGTGAAAATTTACGAAGAAATCACTTTGAATGAATTGGACGCTCATGGGTATCAATTCTTGTATGTCTGGCCATTAGGGCGTAAATTAGTATACATGTAGACAATGAAATTCAAGAACCATTCTATGGATTTTTGATCTTGAAATAATCCAACACAGTCTTTATAACTTCCTTTGTTTCTTGAAAATCCCCCTGGTCAACAGGAGTTCCCTAAGTTTCCTATCATGGGGGCATCAGACATAGGGCCTGCTCCCATGGAATGAGTGTATGCTATTTCTTGTTGGGACAACGTCTGAAATAAATCCCCATAAACCCTAAAGAAAAAATTGCTATTATCCGCATAGCCACAATAAGCAGAAGTGTGAAAAAATGGTGACAGATTGATATAAAAAATGTAATTTTTGGTGGCTGAGGCCATTGATGTGGAAATTCGGGCTCCCAAATTGTAAAATTGAAGGAATTTCATTATTAATTGAGTTTTTATTTGGGATTGGTTTTTAAATGAGTTCCCCAGTTTCCCTGGCCAAAGCCTTCTCGTTTTCATTTCAGAGCCGCTACCGCTGCCACTTCGCCACTCATATGCATGCCTGCAACTATCATCACCACTTGATGTAGACAAAGTACAAGTACTGTGTCATTATGAATCTCGCAGAGATATAAAATAGCATGTTCTAGAGATATTCAAAGGCCCATATACAGCCAAGACAATGCCCAAGACCAAGCATCAAGCTTACAAGGAGTCTATAGATTTCCCTACGGGTCAAAATAATGGACAAAACAATGTTATGAATACCACATAAATCTTGAGACATCCAAGCTAACAGAACTGCTCACAGCTTGCGTTTGGTGCTGGGATTTGTGTTATGTGTTAGTGTAGTTTCTTGGTTCGACAACTGTGGGCTCGAATAATTGGAGTTTAGGCCCCTGGGACCAATATCTTGGTTTAAAATGATAATCACGAGAAAGGCCCATTTGCAGCCTCATATCCCTTGATGAAGTATCTGGCTCCAATCAATTTCTTGTTGCATTGAGCTACACTGAAATTTGTGCCAATTTGGCAGATCCTCTTCCATTGAGAAGGAACAAGTCCCATACCCGCATCATTGAGGATTTCATATTCAAGCCATACCCCTATATCTATGTTAGCAATTATAATCTCCTTCCCAAAATCAGATTTTCTCCGGAGCGATAGCGAAGATTTTTTTTTTAGTTTCAGAATCTCCACCTACATTTTTATCTAAGCTAAGGAATCCCCATGAAGTAGTTGTGTGCAGAGTTCTTCCTTGGTTAACAAACATAGAAAATACCAGTGGGAGCTCAGAGAGAGCGTGAGCATGTTGTTCTTCAAGACGAGCAACAAAACCATTTATGGATTTGGTATAAGAGTAAAATCTGGCCTCCTTGGCTGCATCCTTGCTTACTAATATTGATCCCAGAAGCTCATGATGAGAAAAAACTACCAACTGGTGTTCCAGAGTCTCATCATGTTGTTCTGGTTCCCTTTTATGTCTAGGATTGACATTTCTAAGGATTCCAATTAAGTCTTTATGTTTCTGCATAGATTCTAGAGGTGCTGTCATTTCCATCCTCTCTGAATGGTAGTATACAGTAATTTAGACACTCAACTCAACCTGCATTAATGTTACAAGAAATACATTTACCACTTACAAGTTAGCAAGAGGATGACTCCATGAGGAGGTCAATAAATGCTCAAACTTTCCATAGTGTTTATGTTAGAACTGGCAACCTGTGATGGGTCCCACTCCTAATTCATGTATATTATATGATGAGTGTGTGAGAATATTTAAAACTTTTCTACCGATACTTATTATTCAGAGAAGGAAGGTCACGTGGAAGTTTACCATTGGCTAGAAAAAGATCTCATATATAATAGATAATTTGGTGTGGTGTGCTATTGAAATTTTAGCTAGGTTAGGAGTGTAGCTTATGCACTTTGAGTTGCTTCTATACTTAAGTATGAGTAGGAAAGGGTCTTGACCCTAGAGAGAGTGTAGTGCGAAGGAGGAAGTTGTGGGTTGTACTTAATCATTATGTAGGTTAGTATGGTGATATTGACAACATAAGACTGTAGTGGGTGCTTATGTTTAGTTCCACATTCAAATGGATATTGTAAGTGGGCCTATGTTGTGAATTTAAAACTTGAGTTTAGAATGATAAGTGAAGTATCATGACAATGTGTTTTATTATGTCATAAGGCATGTCATGGTATATCAATCGAGTTCTATTAGTCACTATGTACGAGTCTGTTGTAAGAGGGAAGAGTTATCTAAATGGGAGGAAACACCTTGAAATGCATTAATTGGTCTAGCAACTACTTGGTCACTAACAAAGATTTTTCCCCATGAAGAAATTGTGTTTGAAAATAAATAAGTAAATAAATAAATCTAGATGAGGAATGATGAACACATGCTTCCCATTGTTAAAAAATGTCTTTCATGGTAGGGGAAAGAACTTGGAAGTGATAGAAATGGACAAGAAAAGAGCTAGATACTAAAGTTGGTAAGTACTATGTAGGTATAGATGATATAGTTTTGAGACGTAAGAAGTAAAATGGTGAGAAGATAAGACCTCAAGGACAAATGACTAAAGATTTTGGAATGAACTCTTGTAGTAAATTTTTTATTGATATAAAATATTCACTAACCTATGTGTCAACATGGTGCTCTTTATGTATATGCATGTTTGTAATAATGAATTGTTGACAGAACGCAAGATTTTCCTCGACCGTGATGAAGAGAATCCTATACTAGACAATTAACTTGTTTGAGATATAATCTATACAACTTAAGAAAAGAGAGATATTCAGGACAAGGGACAAAACAAACAGTGAAGTGATGACATCACATGAAAATCATTTAGTAGTATATTAGTCAATGTTCCTAAGCATGGGAAATTTCATGATGGCATATGTATTGTATCACTCAAGTTAGAGTGATAGTAAAGTCAATGTTAATTGGTTATAATTTTAAGATATTCTAGGTGGAATTATATTCTTGGATTAAATTATAAGTGAACTCAATATAAGATTCACTTAACTAAAGAACCAATGATGAGATAAAAATCTAATTGGCTATCAAACTTGTAGACTATACTTTAATATACAATTTAGGAGGAATAAATCTATAAGAGAAGCATGTCCTTTCATTAATTTAATTACCAATGGTAATAAAATAGAGTCAAGACATAGTAAGGTGCCTAATAAATAGGCATAGTTGCAATCGATATATTAATAGCCTTGACATGTTTTAATCAAGTCATTGTCCAATGAGACCAATATAACACAAGGTTTTCTATCGAGAAAGATAAATAGAATTTGAGTCATAAATTCTACTCATATTGTGAATGAACATAAATTCGAGATGAAATTTATTGAAGGGTGGGTGTATGTAACACCCCATATTTTAGCCTTAGGCAATTATAACTTCGATTTTTCTCATTATAGTACATCATTGCTTAGTAACTATTTGGACTTTGTGAAACTGATATATACATGTGAAAGGTGTACGTCTAGACTTACTTGTGAGTTTCACAATATTATATTTGGTTGTTATATGTTTGTGATGATGATGATTATGTGATTTGGTTAAACATGTAAATTTAAATGTGGAATTTTGGTACATGGATACCTGTTTAAGTTATGTTGTGAATGCGTAAGATATGAAAGACATGATAAAAATAAACATACATTTCTTAATTGAACATCAATACAAATATGGATTCTTATATGAAATTATGACGTATATACATGGATATGAGTATTGGTGAACTAAGCTGCAGATTGACAAGTTATGTAATGACCAAATGAATGTAGTGTTGACATAATTTGGATGTTGTAGACATCCAAAATATAGTGTATGCTATAAGTTGTACTTATGATTTAATTTATGGCTTCAAATATTTCTATGATCTATGGTAAGTGTGGTCTTGAAAGGACACACAACTTTCCCAGAGTGGTTGTTTGATGACGTGACTCTAAGAACAATAGTTGCACAATAGGGATTGATGTAGGGTGTTGAAATTAGTTCTATAAGGAGGGGTGGAGGTATTTCCAAACATTTATCCTCTGAAACCTAGAGTCATGGGAGGGTTGTGTGAAGTCACACTCCCTTAGATGTGTGATGACGACTACTAGTTGTGTTGACCCTAGTTCCATGAGGAGGGGTGTAGGTATTTCCCACCATTTATCCTCTGAAACCTAGAGTCATGGGAGGGTTGTTTGAAGTCATTCTTCCCTAGACGTGTGATGGCGACTTCTAATTGCCTGTTGGGGAATCTTGGTCAAGAATACTGATTGGGGATTAGAGATGCCACTATTGTTTAATCAGTTGGTTCCTACCATGTTTAAAACCCTCTTTGATTTCCTATTGATATTCTAAGTGTGACAATAAGTTATTGATGAATTGGTGTAATTTAGTTCGTTAAGATTATTAAATGATGCATTACTTGATCTATTGTCCTACATGTTTTGGTGATCATATAGGAACTATGCACTAGAGGCAATGATTGTTTATTGTTAGTAAATACATGAGATATGTGTCTGCTAGTTATGCACATATACCCTAATCATGTACACTAGTATACGTAATTCATGTATTAATTATTAAAGTAAATTATTAGCTATTTAATTGAATGTTTATTGAATATGTAAATTATATTGCATACAAAATATCTAGAAGCATTAAATACCTTCTTGACTTTGATATATGGTGGGTATGTTGAATTAAATAAGCATGGTGGGGTGTTATGTACATTTTGGGGAAAATTATCAAATAAAATTTATTAGCTAGCATGAGAAGAAAGACTTTTCATTTTATTTATTGTTGTTTAATGCAAGTCATTTATATTTAGTTTTATTTTAATATTTTCTCAAAATATCTAGATAAGGGAGTTTGATTGATAATAATGAGGGTGGTTGAGGAGACTTGGGGAAGGGTGTATGGAAACTTGATAAATAGGGAGGAGAAGTGGTGAGGAAGATGGATTGGAGAGGTCGGAGCATGATGAGAGGTTGTGAAATCTTTGGACGATATATTTATTATGACGGTTTTGTTTGAGCATTTGTTCTTTGTTGTTCTTGGAGTCACGTGCATGGAGGGCCAAGAAACCGAAAGGTTTCTTGGAGCTAGGAAGCTGGCTAGGATCCTATTTGTCTAGGAGGATTATGTTGTTTCACTCTGGGAAAGCGGGAAAATAATGCTTGCAAGCGCCTAGGACTACATTACAATGGATGAGCTTCAAAAAACAAAGGAAGAATTATTTTTGAGTGGTATTTGTTGTTGATATTTTGTATATACTTTTGTTTTAAGTTGCAAATCTTAGAGTTAACCTATTATTTATTTCATCATGCTATTTAGATTTATCATTGAGCAAATGTAGAAGAATTGTGTAAATGAAATGAAATTATGTTAAATCAAAGTTGTTATTGTGTATATATTTAATAAATGATTAATTTCTTAGCATCCTGTAGAGGGGTGCTACACTAATCTTTTAAGTACTGACTCCAACCATAATCCTTTATGGCTAGATGAGGACCTTTTTTTATCTAATAGATATAAAAGAAGCTTTGAAGACCTAATTGAGAATTTGTTTGGTACTGCGTTGGTCAAGCTCTACATCTCTCCAGACATAATGATTTGCAATGGAGTAATGAAGTGGCCAAAATCCAACTAGATGACTTGTATTCATGGGCTAGGTATTAGTGTCGTAGATTATGTGATATATGATATCCCATTTTCCAACTAAATAACAACTTTTGACCTTTTAAATGACCATGATCCTGACTCTAATCATAAACCTTTAACCCTAACTCTAAATTTTTCCATTCACAGAAGCGCCATTGAAGAGAATTATGATATTTAAAGGAATTTTCACTTTGACAAAAGTAAATTTGACCTTTTATTAAAGGATTTAAATAGTAAATTAAATATCCTAACTTATAAGGACAACCTTGAAGAATTATATCATAATTTTACAACTACTCTTTCCACTTCTATTAATAAGTTCTCTTTGGAGGTGTCCTATAAAAATAATAATAGAAAAACCAACCCTTGGTATGATAAAGAATGTGAAATTGATAGGAAATCCATTAGGGATGCTTCTAATGAGTCCTTAAAACTTGATAGGATCAATATGTACAAATCCCTAATTAAAAGGAAAAAATGTACTATATCAATAAAAGGCAAGAGCAACTTTCACAACTATATAAGTTAAATCCTAAGAAGTTCTTGAGACAAATTCTAGACTGCAATACTAAAGAAAATAATAGGATTCCCTTAAGGGACTAGAATTTCTAACTTAAAAGTATTTACGAGCTCCCTAATTCGATGGACACCATTTCTATTGTCCCTACAAAGGAATAAGTTTGTTGTTTACATGACATAGAGTTCAGGGTTAAGCAGCTTGCAAATGGGAAAGCTAAGGACATTGAAGTCTACCAAGATGAAATTTTTAAAATCGGAGGGCCTATCCTTACCACTCACATACACAAGATCTTCAATTTAGCAGTCGAGCAAGGCTTCCCTAAACCCTGGACAAAAAGTATCATTGTTCCTCTCTTTTTAAATGTGCATAGAAACATTCCCTCTAATTATAGGACCATTATGATTAGCCTGATTTTACCCAAGCTTTATGGAAACATTTTGGAAAATAAGAGTATCCTTTGGCTAGAAAGTCATCGTAAAAGAGCTAAAGGCCAAGTCGGGTTTAGAAGATATCATTCAACCGTGGACCATATTGTTACCTTTAGAATCATTGCATAGGAGTTTCGCAATACTAAAACAAATCATTTTTGTTTTTTTCTTGACTTTAGAAAATATTTTGACATGGTTTCTAGGAAAAACCTTTGGAATAGGTTGGAAGAGATAAAAGTTCCTCTTGAGTTGAGGGTTTCTGCAATAAGGATGTATGAGAATATTATTGCTAATTTTGAAGACAATGAGGGCTTGTCAAAATAGATTAATTGCATTATTGGAGTCAAACAAAGTTGTCGCTTGTCCCTTACCCTTTTTGGCATATACATTGGCAAGTTAGAAGATTGCTTCGAAAATTGCTTAGAAAAAGTAGGTTGTGTTGGCCCTACTCGCACTAGTATAGTCATCAATATTATTCTTTATGTTGATGATATCATTCTTATGGAAATGAGTCCCTATGATATTGAAAACCAACTAAGAATACTCAAGGCTTTTTTCTCCAATATGGGTATGATTCTTAATACTGATAAGACTAAGGTCATTATTATTGAATCCAATAAGATCACTTGTGATACCTTTGTCTATGACAAAAACAACTTGGAGGAAGTGACTTCACACAAATATCTTGGAATTTATATTCACCACAAGCTCAATTGGAATTATAGTATCGAGAAAAGGATTATTGGGGGATGGAAAGCTTATTATGGGCTTGAAAACAATTGTAAATCCGCTGAACTTTAGATTTGACATAAGAATAAAATCCTATTTGAGACTGTTGTTGCACCTTTTATTCTTTATGGTTGTGAATTATGGGGCTGTAGTATCTCTCGTAAATGTTGGAGAAAGATAGAGAAAATAAAAAAGAATTTTGTAACCTACATTCTCAAAATTAAAGGAAATATTCCGTATCCCATCCTCCTCTTAGAAAAAATCCTCTCCACAATTGAGAGCATGACTATGACTAGATATCTAATGTATAATAACATGTTAAAAAACATTGAAGACAAGAGGCTTTCCTAAAATTACTTCAAAATCCACTCGTAACCACCATCGACTCAAGAGAGGATGGCATAAAGATGCTTGGTATTGGCTAAAATATTTGGGAATCATGGTAGACACCATTTTGCAGAATAAAGATATTATTAAAAAAATCATTGAATCAAAATTTAAGGAGAAAATTGGTGTGATAAAGAGTTAGAGGAAAAAATAAAATAAAAGTATTATAAGGTGTAATCAACCCTAATATAGAAGATCAAAATTGTTTGTTTATTTTTCCAAGTGTAAAGAAAAAAATAAGCATTGCTAAGATAAGAACAAATTCTCACAAGCTCCATAGTGAAACTGGGAGTTGGTCAATTCCTAAAACGCCATGGGATGAAATACAGTGTCACCTTTCTGACGCGAAGAAGTTTGAAGATGAAAATAAGTTTCTCTTAGTTTGTCCAGCCTATACCCATATTAGATCTCATTTTTCAAAATATTTGTCACACCACCAACCTTCCTAACCTCCTAACTCAACAAAAGCATGGTGATCTTGGAAAACTTCTCTTAATGCTTTTCCAACACAGAAACAAAATTCTAATGAATCGTAAGTAATCACTTGCCCTCTTAAGGTCTGATAGACCAATTCATTCTTAGTGGATGTTGTTCATCATCACCATCATCACAATCATCATCATCTAATTTTGATTTCACATAATATCATCAAATTCTAACATTGTAAAGGAATGTAAAAATTAAATACACTTTAATTTGAAATTCTAAAACACGTTAAAAAAAAATTCACCATACATTCATTTTCTTCTATTTTATAATACCTTCCCTAATTATTATGTTTATGTTTCCTTACATCTTCTAGTTTAATAAAGTAACAAAAATGTATATCTTAATTTAATAAAGTGAATTTGTCATGTCATGAAATTCCCTTTAACGTATGCATCATTGTTACACACTTTATTTCACATATACATTTGTTAAACCCATAATAGACAAGGCACATTGTTTATAATTATCTTAACATTTTTTTTTCAAACTTTTAGAGATTAATAAAAATAAAATATAAATACAGGTTTCATTATTTAACTTTGATATTAAATTTTTCTTCTATTTTACAATACCTTTCCTAATTATTATGTTTATGTTTCCATACATCTTCTAGTTTAAGAAAATAACAAAAAAGTATATCCTAACTTAAGAAAGTGAATTTGTCACATCATGGAATTCCCAGCATCATCGTTACACACTTTCTTTAACATATACATTTGTTAAACCCATAATTGACAATGACAAGGAAGAAGAGTGTTTATAATCAACTCAACATTTTTTTTCAAAGTTTTAGAAATTCATAAAGATAAAATATAAATACACTTTTTATTATTTAACTTGATATTAAATTATGTTGTATTAAATTTTCAAAACAAAATTTAATTAAAAAATAAAAATATAAATAAACATATTTTTTTTAATTAATATTAATAAATAATGTTGTAAAAATTACTAATTTTCAAAATAAATTTAATTAAAAGTTTTAAATTATTTTAATATATTAATTTAGTAAATTGAAATAAAAAATAAAACTATTAAAAATGAATTGTTTAGGGTGGAGTGATATAGTGGGTGGCTCAAGTATGATATGTCTCCATTACTCATTATAGGTGGTAGTTAGGTTGTGGTGGTTGAACTCCTGCCACCTCTAGTATATCCCCATCTTCATAGTTTTCTTGAAGTGGGGAGGGGGGTCACCCCCACCACAATTTGTACACCATTTGGGGTCAAGTTTTGGTTATGATGAACAAATAAAATTATTATGAATTCATTCTCCATTAAAATTGACACACTTTTTGGGGTCAAGTTTTAATCATGATGACCTAATAAAATTTTCATGACTTCATTATTAATTAGAAAGTTATTAATATGAAAGAGACAAGTTTTAGTCATGATAAACTAATAAAATTTTCATGAATTCATTATTAACTAGAAAAGTATTCATATGAGAAAGACATAGTGAATTAAAAAATGTGTCCCACACTTTAAAGGAAATATCTCATGGCCTAAGGATTTTATAATCATATACTCACTTCAATGGAGATATCATGGTTGGTATAAGGGTAACCACCTCTAGGCCACCTTGACACATGAACTCACTATAACACTTCTTTATAAAAAATTGAAAATACATATTTTATATTAATTTTTGTTTTAATGTTAAATTTATTATTTTATCATTTTTAAATGTAATTAAAGAAACTGAAGCATACAATTTATATTAATTTTTTTTATTATAATTAAATCAATTTAATCACAACTTGGGAAATTGCAACTACGTTAAATGTTAATCTTCTCTAATATCTTTTTTCTTTTTTTCTCCCCTTTATTA
Source organism: Picea glauca (assembly GCA_000966675.3). Classification (NCBI taxonomy): domain Eukaryota; kingdom Viridiplantae; phylum Streptophyta; class Pinopsida; order Pinales; family Pinaceae; genus Picea; species Picea glauca. The sequence goes on from JZKD02S1067874.1 coordinate 1,002,963, forward strand.
ATATTTTTTTCTTTATAATGTAATAATAAATATATATTATGTGTATATCAATCATGTTTTCTTATATACAATTTAGAACCAATATTATAATAGAATTAAGAGTGTTTTTTTTAAGACAATTTTATTTAAAAATAAATAAATAAAATACAATAATTTTACTTTTCATATTTATTTACTAATTTCAACCAAAGTATTTTATAATTATATTGTTTATAT
>JZKD02S1067874.1:1003286-1025083 GCA_000966675.3 Picea glauca
CTAAGAAGATATGTATTAAAGGAATATGACTTTGTATTAATTACAATGTCAATTTAAATACAAGTTTGATTAAAAAAAATAGTTTTCTCTTAAAAAAATGAAGAATCATTTTAAAAAATTGTGTAGTGTGATTTGAAGATGATATTTCATAATAAAAAAATTTAAAATACACAAATGTAATTAAATTTTGAGCAAAAAGGCTATCCAATATAGATGGTTAAACAAACACATAGATAACATGCCTCCACTTATTTTGCTGCAACATTGTGCCACCTTATTAGTCAAGGTTATCTTATCAATAAGTTGATTAAGAAATGAATCAATGAAATTAGGATGAAGAATTATGTTCTATAATAATAACTGACTTATTTAGTTTGGTGTTGAAAATTACAAAAACATATTATTTGAAATACTAAAATGTTAGTGAAAATTATATATATTCAAAGAACAAATAATCTCTCATATATATATTTAATATATATAAATAATTTTATAAAATATCAAAATATATATATTTAAATAAAAAAATATGTTAATTTTTTTATTATATTTACATGTATTTAAAAAAAATACAAAAATTATTAAAAATATATAAAATTACATTTGATATCATATTTATAAATTTTTCTAAAATAATCTTATAATTTTACCGTCATTAAAATATCTTCCCAAATATACAATATGGGGAACAAATATAGTGTGACAATCTCTCACATATATACAATATGGGGAACAAATATAGGGTGACAATCTCTCACATATAGATATATATTTATAAAATCTTTTAAAGTAAAAATATAAAGTGATCAATGTTTCATTACTTATAACCAGTCTTGCATGATTATAAAAATTTTCAAAAATTATAATATTCAAATAACAAAATCTCCCCAAAATTGCAATATTCACAAATATATTGTGACAAAATCTCCCCAAAATTACAATAGTCAGGAATATTGTGTAACAAAATCAAATTTAGGATTTGTTTGTCTCCCCAAAATTACAATATTCAGGAATATTGTGTAACAAAATCAAATTTAGGATTTGTTTGTCTTTACCTAAACTGTGTAAAGATTTCTGCGTAAAGATTTTAGTCATGATGTTGAGTAGACAAGTCCCGTGTGATTGAAATAATGGAGAAAGAGATTTTATATTTATATATGACAACATTAATAACAAATAATTGAACTGATAATTGTATTCAATAATTAATATATTTAATTGTACATTGATTTTACCAATATCACTACTTGATGTAGAAGCATTCCCCGTGGAAATAGCTATCATACATGTTTATTTACTGTAGTTTAGGATGATAGTATGAAAAGAAAAAATGAGTATACTTCTCATAAGATCAAAGCATTTGCATAAACACATAAAGAAAGATAGAAGTTAGGAGGGGGTCTCATATGTGCAAGGATTTATTTTTTTTAAAGAGTGAAAATGAGTAATGTTTCAATCATTATATGAAGAGAAAAAATGAGTATATTTCTCATAAGATCAAAGCATTTACATAATCACATAAAGAAAGATAAAAGCTAAAAGGGGTTCTCATATGTGCAAGGACTTATTTTTTAAGGAGTGAAAATGAGTAATGTTTCGATCATTATAGATCAATATTATTATGACATTTCAAGGCCACGTTAACATCATAAATCTATTGTTCAAATTAACAATATGATATACAAAAGCATTAATAATACTTTGATAACAAAGGAAGTAATAAGACATGCACATCAAAATATTTTGATGAACAACATAGAAGTTAAAGTGGATAATGGAGATTCAACAACTACTTTCTATGAGAGTGTGCATGATTATAGTTATGTGCAAGTCATATTTCCTTAATGATTATAAAAATGTGTATTTATTGGTTTTATAGTAACAAAATATTCTAGTTCAAATTTCCACCATGGTTGTATAGAAATAGAAACATTCTAGTTCAAATTTGGAAACTGTTGTTCTAATCATGTTTTTTTGTAGCATGTGAAGACAACTTATAAATTGCAAAGATGTTGTTTATCTTTTTAATCTTTAATGAAATACTAATTACCTTGAGGGTGTGGGACCCAAGTGATTTCTACAAATAGTTTAAATTGCTCAATATTCTTTATCAATTTTACAAATTGCGAGCAAGAACATGTTTTTGGTTCTCACAAGTTGGCCTTTGTAATCGTGGATTGGGAATAGAGTTAAACAAAAGACATTGGACTAAATCTATGTTTCCAATCAAATCAAGTGAGTTATTGGACTTGACTATCAATAAAAAAAAATGTGTTGTGTCTCATTTCCTTGATTTGAGTTTATTTGTTCGTATGTTTTATTTTTTGTTTGTTTAATAACTTATTGAATTGATTTTTTTTATGTATATTTGATAGTATTATTTTTCCTACATTAAGTGGTACCAAAGAAGACCGATTCTATGGTGGGGAGGAATATAGAAAATAATTGGTCCCAGATTGAGTAATTACTGAATTCTTGTGAGATAGGGATCTTCTAAGAGGAGATGCCAAACCAAAATTAGTGTGATTCCATAAAGAGGATGATCCGTGTTGGATCATTATATTTTTTTCATCTATCTCGATCCTTTCAGAGTGAAAAAAATGGAGGAATAAGATCATAGGGCCATTTTAGTTGTAGGTCATAGTTTGGAAAATTGGGGTCAGAAACCTTTCAGGGCCATTATGAGGCATCAAACGACATTTTTTGGGGTTAAAATTTTTTGAACATAGCACAATGCTTGTGATTCTATTCTATAAATTGAGGTCTTTCCAATGGTGAAAACATAGCATCAATCGAATCTCACCATGGTATGAGAGGATGCCATGTCATCCCTCGTTACTCATGCATATGGGGTTAGCCACATATGTAATTTCAATAATATTATAGAAGGTCAAAACCCTATAAAAATTGTTGGTTGAGGAAGTCAAAAACCTACCTCTAGATGGTTATTGGGATATGTTAAATACTAGGCCACTAGGAGAAGAAGGGGTTTCATTCTTTTGCATTGTATCTTGTTCCATAGATGATAAAAACATCTAAGAGATGTATTGGGTGAGAATAACGGAGGATGAGAGATGTTGTATCATCGATACAAGCCACATGTCGAAGGAAAATCTACAGAGAGTGGCTCTATTTTTGTACTTGCATCATTTCTATATGAAAGAAAAGAGAGCAGAGAAACCTCAACCTCCAGTTGGGTTTTCTCCCATATTTGGTTTTCCAGGTCATATCTTATGTTTATTTGTGGATGGCATGATTGTATTTTACTGTTCTCTATTTTTCACAGTTTATCTATTTCATGCATAAGAAAAACAATCAGTAGCTAAATAACCTTAATAATAAAGATTCTAGTATTTTATTAGATCTGTTATGAGGAACTATTCTAGTGGAATATCCACAACAATTTACAAATCATAGGAGTAGGTTTCGGAGGACCAAGGAGATCAAAGGATGAAATCAATATCCATTACATTGCAATGATCCTAAGGAAAATAATTGCAAGAATTCATTCCATGGAGGAAACCGATAGAAGATGTTTATTTCATGTGGTGCAAGATGATAGTGATGATGAAGAAAAATAATAAACTATGTGAGAAGAACGAGGATAGAGAAGGTGACAATGGAAGAGATAATGGTTAGAGAAATCAATGATATTAGAGGTATATATAAACTTGGTACTCATATATGTTTTGGAAGTTTATATCTATATGAATTGATTGACTGGATAAGAGAAATGGAAAACATCTTTGTGTTAGAGTATATTAGAGACCTTATTAAGGTTAGGATTTGTAGTACAAAATTGAAGACTCATGCTTTAAATTTGTGGTGGTATAGGTTGTACTTAAATAAATAAAGGGGTGGTAAAGAGAATATTAGAACCTTGGATAGGATGTTGTAATAGTTTAAAAGAAAAGTTTCTCCTACGTATTATGATTTAAATATGTTGAGAGCATTGGAAAACTTGAAGCAATTGATGATGCTAGTGAAGGAGTACATAGAGGAATTTTATAGACTTTCTATAAAGTGTAGGAAAAATGATGAGATTCTAGAATCCATTGATAGGTATGTGGATGGGACACATTATTACATTCAATATGATTTTAATGTTTTGAATTTTCATTCACTTATAGAGGCTTATCAAGAAATCTTGAGAATTGACGATAAATTGTAGCGAAAGAAATAGACCATGAGGAGAGGTACACGATTTGGAAGAGGGTAGATAAAATAAAATAAAGTTATAGAAGGTAAAAGAAACTCCAACAACATGAGATAAGTTGCTAGAAGAAGATTTGATGTTGATATAGAAAGAGGGTCGACAAGAGGCAGATGATAAGGAGGTAAATTTGGAGGATTTTTCTTTAGATGTGGATTACAAGGAAATATAGAAATTTAATTCCATAATTTATGAATGAAGAAAGAAGACAAGAGGAAATTATTATTTCAACCAAAGAGGAAATTTGATTACAACTAAATTATTATTTCAACCTAAGAATGGGAATGACAGAGAAACAAAATAGAAGAAAAAAATCTCCATAATGAAATGCAAGATAAATGGTAAGTGTTGTAATTTGGTTATTCATGGTGGTAGTCCAAAAAAATTGTTGTTTAATGAAGTTGTTCAAATATTAAATTTGAATTGTACACCTTTAAATTTGAATACCAAATTTTAGGTGTACACTAATGGTTACAAGAGGGGAATACAATAACTCTAACATAATAATTCTTGATTAAATTTAATATTGGAATATATAGTGATAGCAATATATTTCATTCTTTTCCCAAGAATTTGATAGGATATTTATGTGTGATGAAAGAAGAATAACCTACTAGTTGGAAAAGGATGGGATGAAATTTAACTTACATATTTGAAATTAAGAAGTGGACAAGGTTGGAAAAGTGATGTTAATTCTAGTGTTGGCATAATTGAAGGAAATAGAGTAGCAAGAATCTATGGAGTAATGATATAAAGAGTAGAATATTGGTGATATAATATAATTTTTTTTAAAGGAGTAGATAGTTGTTTTTTATTTTCATAAAGCCTATTGAGTTGGTATGTTTGTAGGAAATGTAAAAAACAAGGTGGATGTGGCCATGAGGGAGAAAACCAATTGTGGAGTTAAAAAGAAAGGAGAATGACATACTTGTGTAGTATATGCAACAATCATTAGGAATGGTGCTTAAGAGGGATGGAGGGGATTTTTGTGAGGACCAATAAATAGAAGTGGCGTAAGGAAATCAAATCCATTGAGTGGGAATAGTGTGAGGATGTAAGCACCAGTGAGGCACATGAGGAGGTAGTGAAATATTATGGAATTTATTTTGAGGAAATGGAATAAACAATAAAGAGGGGTACATACAAAGTTGTAACGATCCCAATACGTTACGACTACAAGCGAAGAAAAGAGATTTTTTTTTTTGTTTTTATGTAGGAAGGTAAAAAATACACAGTTAACCATGCCTAGAAGAAGATCACACACACACTGATTAGGCAACAAACAATTATGACTCCACGCATTGGCACAAGGGAAACTGGGTGAAACATGCGTAAAAAAACAATGAGAAAAGACTACCCGCCTTACGCAACATGACCTCGCCTACAAGATAAGGGATAACACCCCAATCCCAACCAAATAGCCTCAATGAACAGATAACTAGAACCTCAATGTCCCACAACCAAATGCTTGAAGGTGTTGCAACCCAAGCACCATCAACGAACGTACAAGATTAAAAATCCCACAACGGGAAGTACAAACCCCAACCAAGTTATCAATCACCTCTATCCAATAGGGCATGTAATGATCCCCTCAACAGGAATCATGCCATCCCCAGGAAATAGGCGCAATGATAACCTTGACACTGCATAACCTATCTAGACCAAGGACTCTAGCTGAAACCAACTCTCTAGGAGTCGAGCTATTGACAAAAGGCTACACACATACCCAAGCAACAGATCGATCAGACCCAAGATGACTACAATCAAAGGAAAATCTCAAGCTAATACCCGACTCTACCAACAACCTGTACAATAACTGATAAGCTAGATGTCTAAGTGCCAAGGTCAAACTATTACCAAGCGTCTAAGGTCATAAAGGTTATCATAATGCGCACTAAGAAAGGCACTTAACCAAATCAAATACGATTATCCACAATTATAAACTATCCATTAAAATAAGTGATCTACTTAACATTTTAAAGGTGATCCACGTTTCTTAAAAAAGGAATCGACATTATTGTCTAGAAGGGATAATCCTGAATTTGATCGATGTCTATAATTAATGCCAGTTCAATGCTATCTGTTTTTCCATTTTATGTTATGTGGTTATAAATAAAATCCAATTGGCGCTATTCAAAGAAATTTTAATGCTATCTTTTTGTTTATGAATAATTGTCACCTCGATGTTATTCAACAAGAATTAATTCTATTATTAAACGCTATCTAAATAAATCTATACATTACATATAAATCAAGCTATACATTACAAGCTATATAATGCCATATAAATCAAGCTACACAATACAAGAAAGGTCGCTATACATTCAATGAGATCTAATGCCATATACATTCGATGGGAATTAATGCCATATGAATTCAATGAGATTTAATGCCATATACATTACAGAAATATTATAAATTATTGAAATCTATACATTACATAAATCGATAGGATTTAAAGCTATACATTACATCGCAGGAAAAGGCTAAGGTGGTCAATGACAAGGTTGGCAAAGAGACAAGAAGTTGCATAGATAGAATATCAAAATCGCCAGGTTAATAAATGGGCAAATCGTAGTCATAACTAGTGGCCCAACTCGCTAGGTGACAAATGACAAATCATAGGCATAATAGGTTGCCAAACTCGCCAAGTAACAATTGGCAAATTGCAGGCAAAGAGTAATATATATAGCCATGAAAATTCAATCAGGATATAAAGCACAGAGGAATAAATCATGGTAATAATACATTCTTAAAAATGGCATTGCCATAATACTATAATTCATTACATAATTGCAGTCTTAACAATGGAAATCGCAGAGAAATAAATCATGGTAATAATATAGTCTTAAAAATGACAAATCACCAGTTAAACAGGTAGGCAATGATTGTGTCTTTAAAAGTGGAAATTTGTCGAGTAAATAAAAACGAAATGCAGACTCAAGAAGTGGAAAATCGCCAGGTAAACACAAGCAACGAATGTGTCTTTAAGAGTGGCAATTTGCCCAATAAATAAAAATGAAATGCATAATTAAGAAGTGGCAAATCACCAGGTAAACACAGGAAATGAATGTGTCTTTAAGAGTGGAAATTCACCCAGTAAATAAAAAAGAAATGTAGACTTAAGAAGTGGAAAATCACCCGGTAAACACAAGAAATGAATGCGTCTTTAAGAGTGGCAATTCACCCAGTAAATAAAAACAAAATGCAGACTTAAGAAGTGGAAAATATCCAAGTAAACAAAATCAACGAATGTGTCTTTAAGAGTGGAAATTCATTGAATAAGCAAAAATGAAATGCAGTCTTAAGAAGTGGCAATCGCCAGGTAAAAACCCACAATTAGCAGTCTTAATTATTCATCAAATACTAAGGTGCAGAGTATACAAATTGTAGAGAATAATTCCCCCCTCCCCAAAGAAAAAAGAATACATAGTTAAATAGCCAGGAAGGTATTACCAAGCTGAGTTAAATTATCTAGCAACATTTCAAAAAACCTCAGAGTTAGAAATTTCATGGTTGAGGGTGTTGAAATGCAGACAACACTAAACACAGTTTTCAGATGTTGAGAATGATTAGGATGCGGAGGTGATATAACATGCAGAGACCAAAAAAAGGCGATGATCAAGGCGCATAGATAAGAAGGGGTAAATTGTTGGGCAAACACATCCTTCGCTCGTCATCCACACACATAAAATAAGGGCATTAAAATCTATAATTCGTTGTGCACCGAAGTGACGACCATCGATTCGACAACTGGCCAAATTCTTAGGCATGGACTGACGAACTAGGGATGAGGATGAAAAGCTCAACTCTTCACAACAATCAACAAAACCAAAGGACAGACTCAACACGTAGGGATCAAAATCCAAGGGATTCAATCAACAATGATTTTAAGGCTATGGGGAAATTAAGTTATCAGTTAAAATGTTAAGTCAACATTTTCCTTACCCAATTAAAAATACAGAATTGAAAGCATGAGGTATAATAAGAATCTACCATGCAGAATCAAGTAATCGTACCATAGCCCAAGTCGTTTTCTCTGAGTCGTTATCCTGTGCGCTCTGTGCGACTCCCACTTTCTGACTGATGAGACTCCACTAGTACCTCCCAGCCAACACTAGGGGTACTCTTCTTCCCCTTTAGCCCCCTGAGTCGCAAGGGGGCCACAGACACTAAAACATAGAGAAACTAGCTCCCAGATTTCCTCACAAGGCCGATATACCACTCCTCACCGAGATGGGTATCCAAACTCCCACAATCTAAGTCAGTCAAGTCTTAAATTATGCAGTGTAACGTTAGGAATAACAGAAGAGATCCATCCTCCTCCTCCTCCTCCCTCCTTTATATAGAGTTTTTAAGTCATTTACTTTCCCAAAATACCATTTAATTTATTGTTCAATAATTTAATTCGTAAAAATCTTCCCTGTACATGTGTCACCCATCCCCTTCGTTGCATCATAAATTAATTTCATTAACTAATTAATTACCAATATTTCCCTCACCCACCTAAAAGAATTCCTAGAATCGCTCCTAGGTGTCCCCAAATTTACTTACACAATTTAATGACTTACCCCCTTACTAATTCACTAGTTGAGTTCAATTTAGAAAGTTCTTAAATGCTATATACGTTACTAAGTTAGTCTTTCTACTTTTTCCTTGTGTTTCCCTTTTATTTTTATGTTTCCCACTTTTTCCTAGTTTCCTAATTCTTTCAAATTTTCCTCTTTCCCTTTTCAATTAAAACTCAAATTGGCAGCTGTAGAAAATTAACTTTTTCCCCTTTTCTCTCTTTATTAATAAATTTTTAATTAGCATATGTGATAAACAATTATTTCCCCTTTTTCCCCCTTTTTAAATTGTATCCCCCAAAAGATTTTCATAAATTAATTGAATTACTTACCCCCTTCTCGTGAAATGATTAATGATGATTATCATTATTATTTATTTATTTTTATTTTTATTTTTATTTTTATATAAATAGATATTTTTATTTTTATCACAAGTATCACTTAGACCTAGAATTTATTTTCCTAGGTTGGGCGACATTTTATTAGGGAAGTTGTTTTAAATCCTTCTTATCATGTTATATGTCCTAAGGCCATCTAGGTTTATCCATTTATTAATTAAAAATGTGACGTGCCCTTCAAGACGAACTAGGTGCTCCAAGGGTCCCACTCGCCTCATTATGTTTCCCTTGCGCGATGTTTCCTTCAGGACGCACAACGTGCTCCAAGGGTGTCACTCACCTCTTTCCGTTTTTATTACGTGACGTGCCCTTTAGGACACACTACGTGCTCCAGGGGTGCCACTCACCTCTTGAATGACTTGGTAGACATAAAAAACCACTGGATTCAATACTCCACTAGGTGATCTTGTGGGAGACTAAGAGCCTCTAAGGAATAAGGCCCCTACCTTTTTACGCACCCCTTAGAATCATCGTGAGAGACTGTCGGCCCTCATGGCATCATGGGTCTTCTCGAACTATGTAATTGTTAACCTACAGTTTGAGCTATGGTGGGAGTGCTAGTAGGTTGTGGTAGGGCTGCTGTCCACACCTCTCCCTCAATGTCTCTGGTAGTCATGTGTGACCCCTATAATCCACATGTGAATCTGGTCAAAAAGATATTGTCAACCTATATCATCAACGAATCATGTCAGAATAATATCTATAATCATATCATCTAATCAGATGCACAAATGTCATATATACAACAATCAAACCCTAATAGTCCACTCCCTGAATCGATCTGGAATCCAAGGGGTTTCATCAATGCCTCTGCATCCTCAAGGTCCAAAATACTACACACTCAGGAAAACCGAGTCAATAGCACCTGTCTATGTCAATGCTGCAAAATAACATGTCATCAATTCATAACACCTCATAATCATAATCACATGCCCAAAACTATAATAATCTGGATCACTTGCAAGAAAGTACCCTCAAATAATAAGTTTTCTCAGTGCATGCAAGAGAGGGATGTTACATAGAAGAGGGAGGGAGGGGATTTTTTAAGAACCATTAAATAGAATATGCGTAAGGAAATCAAATCCATTGAGTGGGAATAGTGTAAGGAAGTAAGAACCATTGAGGCACATGAGGAGGTAGTGAAATATTATGGAATATATTTTCAAGAAATGGAATAAATATTAAAGAGTGGGGTACATACAAAGTAGTGTTGTGTAAAGAAACTAAAGGAAAGATTATGGATTTTATAACAAAATATGGGAAGAAGAGGATGTCCAATATATAAGTTTCGTTCACCTACATTTTGAGTAGGGTGCTTAAAATTTTCTAACAATTGGATTCTTATGAAAAAGGGTCCTTACTTGATCAGGATATTGTACATGTTCATCTAGTCTAGTTCATGATCATAGTTTATACAGAAGATATTAGTTCGTGTAACATCCCACTGTTGAGAGCACATGTTATCGACTTATTCGTTGATCCAATTATAGTACATTGTTATTTGTTTCGATTATGGATTTCATATGATGATATTGATGGGTTGTGATTTAATGTTATTTGATATATATGTATTGACATATGTTATTTATAAGTTTTTCCTGAGTGTGCAAGATGCTTGAAATATTGTGGATGAAAAGGCCATCAATGGACCTCCTTGGACTCTGGATTGAGTGAGGGAGTGGATTGTGCTTTGTTTGAGTATTTCATTTTTCTCCTATGTTCCAAATGATTGATTTAGTATGATTATGTATGGTTCTTAAGAGGCAGGGAGGGGATTTTTGTGTAACAAACAAGGTGGATGTAACAAACAAGGTGGATGTGATCATGAGGGAGAAAACCAATTATGGAGTTAAAAAGAAAGGAGAATGGCATACTTGTGTATTATATGCAACAATAATTATGAGTGGTGCTTAAGAAGGAGGGAGGGAAATTTTGTAAGAACCCTTGAATCGAAGAGGCATAAGGAAATCAAATCCATTGAGTGGGAATAGTGTAAGGAGGTAAGAACCATTGAGGCACACGAAGAGGTAGTGAAATATTATGGAATATATTTTCAAGAAATGGAATAAATATTAAAGAGGGGTACATACAAAGTAGTGTTGTGTAAAGAAACTAAAGGAAATATTATGGATTTTATAACCAAATATGGGAAGAAGATGATGTCCAATATATAAGTTTTGTTCACCTACATTTTGAGTAGGATGCTTAAAATTTTCTAACAATTGGAGTCTTATGAAAAAGGGTCCCTACTTGATCTAGATTTCATACATGTTCATATAGTCTAGTTTATGATCATAGTTTATACAAAAGATATTAGTTCATGCAACATCCCACTCTTACGAGCACATGTTATCGACTTATTCTTTGATCTAGTTATAGTACATTGTTATTTGTTTCGATTATGGATTTCATATGATGATATTGATGGGTTGTGTTTTAAAGTTATTTGATATATTTGTATTGACATATGTTATTGATGAGTTTTTTCTGAGTGTGTAGGATGTTTGAAATATTGTGGATGCCACTAGCATATATGGACCTCCTTGGACTCTGGATTGAATCAGGGAGTGGATTGTGTTTTGTTTGAGTATTTCATTTTTTCCCTATGTTCCAGATGATTGATTTAGTATGATTATGTATATGGATCAATGACACTGCTTTGTTAATGAATGCAGGCTGACGGATGCTTGCTAATATGACTCACATAAGGAGTAAAGGGGCCATGCACAAAAACCATATATTAAGGGAGGGGCGGAAACATCCTTGTCACAGACTACTAGCACTCCTGGCGTGGCTCAAATTGTAGGTTGACGATTACCTAGTTCGAGAGTTCCACGATGTCATGAAGGAAGATTGAGATAGTTTCTCATGAAGATTCGAAGGGGTGCACAATAAGGCAAAGTCCTTATTCCTTAGAAGCCCTTATGTATGGTGCAGGAAATGTAACAAACAAGGTGGATGTGGCCATGAGGGAGAAAACCAATTGTGGAGTTGAAAACAAAGGAGAATGACATACTTGTGTAGTATATGCAACAATCATTAGGAATGGTGCTTAAGAGGGAGGGAGGGGATTTTTGTAAAAACCATTAAATAGAAGAGGTGTAAGGAAATCAAATCCATTGAGTGGGAAAAGTGTAAGGAAGTAAGAACCATTGAGGAACACGAGGAGGTAGTGAAATATTATGGAATATATTTTCAAGAAATGAAATAAATATTAAAGAGTGGGGTACATACAAAGTAATGTTGTGTAAAGAAACTGAAGGAAAGATTATGGATGTTATAACCAAATATCAGAAGAAGAGGATGTCCAATATATAAGTTTCATTCACCTACATTTTGAGTAGGATGCTTAAAATTTTCTAATAATTGGAGTCTTATGCAAAAGGGTCTCTACTTGATCTGGGTGTCGTACATGTTCATATAGTCTAGTTTATGATCATATTTTATACAGAAGATATTAGTTCATGTAACATCCCACTCTTGTGAGCACATGTTATCGACTTATTCTTTGATCCATTTATAGTACATTGTTATTTGTTTCAATTATGGATTTCATATGATGATATTGATGGGTTTTGATTTAATATTATTTGATATATATGTATTGACAGATGTTATTCACAAGTTTTTCCTGAGTGTCCAAGACGCTTGAAATATTGTTGATGCCACTGGCATCAATGGACCTCCTTGGACTCTGGATTGAGTGAGGGAGTGGATTGTATTTTGTTTGAGTATTTAATTTTTCTCCTATGTTCCAAAGGATTGATTTAGTATGATTATGTATATGGATTAGTGGCAGTGTTTCGTTAATGAATGCAGGCTAACAAATTCTTTCTAATATGACTCACATAAGGAGTAAAGGGGCTATGCACAAAAACCAGATATTGAGGGAGAGGGTTGGAAACATCCCTGTCACAGCCTACTAGCAATCCCGTCATTGCTCAAATTGTAAGTTAACGATTACCTAGTTTGAGAGTTCCACGATGTCGTGAAGGAAGACTGAGACAGTCTCTCACAAATATTCTATGGGGCGTGCAATAAGGCAACATCCTTATGCCTTAGAAGCCCTTAGTCTCTCACAAGGTCGCTCGAATGGATTCTTGACTCCAAGGGTTGGACAACTACCAAAAATAGTCAAATGTGAGTGTCACCCTTGGACCAAGGAGTGCATCTTGAAGGGCACATCACGTAAATGAAACTTGAGTCAATGAATCTAGGTGGCCTAGAAAACCTTGAAAGAATAATCATAAACCTTGAAAATCTTTGGGCCTTGTCCGATTTATTTAATTAATTAACTATTGAATTTGTTAATTAAGAATCCAAATAAAAGTCCACACCTATTCAAAAAGGGGAGGAAGAAATTTAAGACTAAGCCTAAGTTTTTGTAAGAAGACTGAAAATAAATTATAAATTAAATTAAAAGGGAATAAAGTAAATCAAGTTAAGAATTAAGAAAAGGTGAAATATATCTAAAGATTTGATATAAATAACATGTGCGCAAGAAAATATTAAAGGGGAGTTTTAAAATAAGAAATAAATAAAGATGAGAGAAGATGATACACATAGAAGGGATGTAGAGTCTAGATACCACTAGTCTAACTAGAAGAAGACTCCTATTTTAACTCAACTCAGATTTAGTAAGATGTTAGTCATTAAATGTGAATATGGGGAATAAAGAGAAAAATCTAAGTGATTTAAGGAGTGCATTTGGGAAATGTGAGGGAAATTGAATTTTAATTAAAATAAAATATGGAATTACTTGTGCAACTTGGGGAGAGGGTGACAAGTGTGAGGAGGAATAATTCTAAATTAAACAATTAAAAAGCGAATTATTTGTGCAAGTGGGGAGGTGTTAGGGAGAAAATTCCTTTAAAGAAAGTGGTCAAGATGGTAAAGGAGAGACTGGTTAATTTTTTTTTTTAAGTAAAAAAGGATAGAACCTGTTATATTATCAATGTCAAGTTACAATGACTATTTATGATGCCAGTTGTCCCACCTAAACATGAAATTGAGATAGTTGGGCATCTTATGCCATTTGTTTCCCAGCAATAAAAACTATCAAGGTACCGTCCTGCCCGGAGGAAACCAAGACATTTAGCCATTAAGTTTAAATTGTATGCCAAAAAACTAGTTGCAAAATAGTTAAGATCTAACTGGGCAAAAGCTTGATTTAGAAACAGAAACAAATTTCTAACCAAGAGCATCATTGAACCTCTTATCCGGTCAAGTCATCCTCGTCCCCGTGCTTTCACCATCCTGCTGGAAACACGTAATCTTGTGCGCACGTAGGGAATTGCCGTTTAGGGAGAGTCCTGGAATGAGGAGCAAACAACATGTCAAGTCGGTGGTCGATTCGAGCAATGCGAAAGATTTGGTCGTCCAACAGGATCCGCATATCAAATATTAGAGGTAGGTACCCTGAATTGGTGAAGGGGTGTTGGTCCTGCCAATGGCCTTCAGTGGAGGCTGAAGGATTGGGCCCTGTTGCTCCCTCACTTGCATGTGTTGTGCGGTTGTGATGTGCCGGTCGGTTGGATAGCTGGGTCACCTCCTCCATAGGTGCACCGTGGGGTTAGTTTCTACTTCCTTTTGTGCATGACGGGGTCTCTTCTTCAACATAGCAGGTGGTAAAATTCTCCGCTGGGAGATTTTCACTGGAACCAAGCAGCTTGCCCAAAGGTTGAATCTTGTCATCAGTGCCAAAATCAATGGGTGGATTACAATTATCCAGGACAATGAACAGGGGGATCTTGGGAAATATTTACATGGCGTCTTCCAGGGTGATCTCCTCCACGTACGCCATTGGAGGAATTTGTGGTTTCCTATGCCTTCGCAAGGACACCATGGCTAACGCCTACTCAAAATTCTTCTGTCTTAGGTGGCGAGATTCAGCTGTGTACCAAGTTGCACCCCTGCGCGGCTTACCTCATGCTCTGGGCATAGTGGAGACCCTGGAGATGACCAAGGTTCCTTACGGGTGGAAGGCTCTGCTCCAGAGCTCCGGTGGGTCTGCAAAATACTGCTCTGCTAAAATTAACACTGCACTCGACGCTGCAATGGGCGAATGTCGCTCAATTCTGTCAAGGCGGGTGATAAAGAGGAGGACAACATCGACCACCATGGCCATTAAGGCTTGCTTTTGAGTGCACTGGTGCATTGTACCGATCACTTGCGCGAAGGGGCTCATCACCTAGAATTTTCTACATGGATTCATGCTTGGTTAATTGCTAAGGGGATGGTTGTTGGTGGATATATTAATGGCGCATCCCGGCATTGTCCCGCATGGCTTTTCTCTGCAACGTGGCACCCCATCCGGGGGTAGTAGATCTATGGTGGCTAAGGTTTGGCACCGAGTGGAGATGTCTGAGTCTTCTGAGATGTGGGCCTCCCAGCAGAAGTGTTCGGTTTCCATTTTGACTCCTTCATTTGCTAGGGAATCCGCTATCTTGTTTGCATCTCGCTTCACGTGGGAAGGTATGATGTTGAGATTGGGTTGGAAGAGGCGTGTGAAGTCCTCTAGCAACCCAGAGAGTCACCAACTTGGTGAGATCTTTGAAGGATTGCCTCCATAGAGAATCTCAGTGATTAGCTTGATGACAATTTGAGAGTCCCCCTCCAAGATAATCTTGTGATGGTATTTGTCAATAGTTGTTTGGAGACCCCTCAATAATCTTGTTAGCTCTGCCACATTGTTGGTTGTTTCCCCTAGGAAACCTACAATGAGACATAGGATCTTGCCATTGGAATTTTTGAGTACTGCTCCATATCCCGCTGGTCCCGGGTTGCCTTTGGAAGCTCCATCAAAGTTCATCTTTATGAAATTTGTTGGAGGGGGGGACCAGGTGGTTGGACTAGTCTATTGGTTCTTGTACGTCCTTGGTGCTAGTTGCTTGATTAGAATGGGCTGCCAGTTTTGAAGAATGCACCATTCCTCTGGGTTATAGTTAATGTCCTCTTCCTTCTAGGATTTACTTCTGATAGTTTCCTTGATTAGTGAGCTTATTTTCTCCCAGGTGGTATTTGGCTTGGAAGCTTGGGAGTGGAAGATTCTTTTGTTTCATTCATTCCATATTTTCTAGAGAATGAACCCTGGTAGAAGCTGCCAGATGTGATTTAGAAGGGGATTATTGTGAGCGATGGAGTCCCAGTTCTCAATTGTGTCATTGATGCTGCTTCGATGTTGGTTGGATTTGCACATTATTTTTGCTCCTTGGTCTGAGATTTGCTGGCTGAAGTGGCAGCCATTGAAGAGATGTTCTTTGGTTTCCTCTTGCTGATGGCAGAGAACACAGAGAGATGGTCCAATGAAGCCTCTTTTCTTGAGGTTGTCATAGGTTAGGGCTCGATTGTGTACCACAATCCATAGGAAGGTGGAAACCTTGGGCCAGAGAGTGGGGTTCCAAACTTTGTTCCATATGGGCTCCTTGTTTTCATTCTGGTGATTACCCATTAGGAAGTAAGCTTCCTTTATTGAGAAAGTGCCAGCTGTGGTGTACCCCCATTTAAGGATGTCCTACCCTTCTCTGTTGGGTATTTTCCGATGGTTACCATGATATTGCTAGTTCTATAGATTGAGATTCTTTGGGACTCCGAGATCCTGATTAGAGATTTTCCATTGGTGCCATTGATGTCGTTGTTCCTGAGGTTTACAGAGATCCTTTACCTTTAGGGAGGTATCCTGGTTAAGAGCTCATTTGATATTGGTTAGCTCCTCCATTTCGTCTAGGGGTTTGACTTGCTGCCACAAGTCTTGCCAGAACATGGCACTTTCTCCGTTTTGGTCTTCCCAGAAGGCATGATTTTGGACCAGCGTACGATTTTTCCAGGCTGTGTTCCAGATATTGGAACTCTGAATTCGGTTATTGTGCCTGATTAGATGATTATCTGGTGTGTGGGGGGCATACTTTTGCTTCCACATTTGCGCCCAGACGGCTATTGGGGTTTTTATCCATCACCACCAGATTTTGGCTCCCATTACTTGATTGAGTTTCCCTAGATCTCAAAGTCCTCCTAGGATTTTTGGTGTACAGAGTCTGTCCCAATTTACTAGAGCCCATTTATTCTTGGTTTGGGGACCATGCCAGAGGAAGTTTCGCTGGAGGTTCCTGATGGCTCTAGTAACATGTTTGGGAGCAGCAAGGGTGGTGAAGAGGTAAGTAGGTAGGGATTGCAAGATGGATTTGAGGAGGACTAGCCTAGAAGCGATGTTGAGGGGTCTGAAGGTCCAATTGCTTAGCCTGTTAGAGATGGAAAGGAGAAGGCTATCCTAGGAAATGGATCTGGTAGCTGCACCCATGAGGGGAGCGCCTAAATAGTTGGATGAAAGGGAGCTCTTGGGTATTCCTAGAAGTCTAGAAATGTGGATATGAATAGAAGTCAGCGTGTTAAAAAAGTAGAGTTTGGATTTATCCAAGTTGAGAGACATACCTGAGGCTTCAGTGAAGTCAAAGAGGATAGATTTGAGTTGGTTGGTCTCCCGAACCGTTGGGGAATTCAGAAGGAGGGTGTCATCAACAAATTGACTGTGAGAGGGTGCTGGATGAATGTTGTGCAAGGGGAGGCCTTTGAGAGAGCCCTTTGTGACTGTTGCCTTGATGTAACGTCCCATGCCTTCTGCCATAAGTACAAACAAGAAGGGCGAGAGGGGGTCCCCTTGCCTAATACCCCTAGAAGGTGAAAAAGCCCTGGATGGAACCCCATTCACTAGGATGGAGAAGAAGGCTAAGGAGGTGAGATTTAGGATCCAGTTCACCCAACACTGAGCAAATTCAAAAGATTCTAAGACTACCCGAAGGTACTTCCAGTTGGCCCTGTCAAAATATTTTGAAAGGTCAAGTTTGATTAGCATAGCTGGGGTCCTTGAAGTCTTGAGGGAGTGGATGACCTCGTGAGCCAGGATGACGTTGTCCATGATTTGTCTTCCTTCTATGTACCCTGCTTGTTCCTTGGAGATGACATGTGTCAATATAGGTTTGAGTCAATTGGCTACCACCTTCGTTATGCTTTTGTAAATAACATTGCAGAGGGAGATGGGTCTGAAATTTTTAGGGTTTGTGACCTGTTCTTTTTTCGGAATGAGGGTGAGAAAGGTGGTGTTAAGAGTTGGTAGGACTAGGCCTGATGCTCTCGATTCCTCTACTACCTCCTATACTTATTTCCTGACCAGGTCCCAACAGTGGTAGAAAAAATTAGTGGTGAACCCATCCGGGCCGGGGGCTTTTCCTGGAGGCATAGCTTTTACTTCTTGATCCACTTCTTCTTGGGTGATGGGCTATGTTAGAGCGGCATTTTTCTCTGAGGTTATCAGCGAGGGTATGTGTCTGGTGACTCTTTGGATGGCTATTGTTCTGTCCTCCTTGGTTTTCGTTAGAAGGTCCTGGTAGTAATTGATCAACTCAACCTCAATTTGAGAGTGTTCTTTGACTGGGTTGCCCTGACTGTCCTCTAAATGGGTGATTCTATTGACATGGAGATGTGCACCATAGCTCCGTGGAAGAATTTTTTGTTCTTTTCCACTTCCTTGAGCCATTGTACTCTGGATTTTTGTTTCCATAGAAATTCCTCTTGCTTCCTTCTCTCTTCTAATTTCTCTTGGAGTTTTGCCTCCTCTCTCATTAGTTCAGTAGTTAGGGATTCTGAAATGAAAGTTTTTTGTATCTCCATCAGCTTGCTCTCTATGTCCTGTATGCTTTGGAGTATGTTTCCAAAGTTGTTCTTATTCCAATGTTTCAATAGCTGCTTAAAGATTTTGAGGCACTGCTGGAATTTATACATGCTGGTGTCATGTTCTATTTTCACTTGTGCCCACCAAGATTTTGCTAGCTGATGGAAATTCGGGTGTGAGAGCCAGAATTTTTCAAAATGGAAGGGCTTGTACTTGGGTGTTTCTCCCGTGTCTAAATTAAGAGCAAGAGGCCAATGGTCTAAGACGGATTTTGGAAGAATAAGGCTTTCTAGATAAGAATCTACCTCCATTAGTTCCTCAGTTACCAGGAAGTGGTCCAGGCGACAAGCAATGTGTTGGTTGCCCGATCTGCGATTGGACAAGGTGAAGGTGCCATTACTATTTTCTATATCTACTAACTTTAGATGATCAATGAGAGTTTTTAACTTACCACTATCTTGCTTGAGTTTCTTGGTGCCTCCTGTCTTTTCCTCCAGTGACAAGATCATATTGAAGTCACCTCGTAAGATCCATTTTTTTTTTGTCACCAAAGTCTTGATTAGTTTGAGCTGCTCCATGAGTTTCTCTTTATCCTGTTGGCTATCGGGGCCATAGAAATTAGTGATGGCTCCTTCCTGATTCGAGCCTATGACCTTGAAGTGAGCCATTATTGTACCTACAGTTGAAAAGGGTTTGTTGATGGTGATGTTGAAAGGATTCTAGAGGATAGCAAGATCTCTTAAGGCTCTTGTGGAGTCTGTTGATATGGAGTTGCAGCCTCTCCAGATCCACTGGAATATGGTTTCAACTTCTATTCTGGCACATTTGGTTTCCTGTAACATTAGAACGTTTGGGTTTTTTTCCTTGATACAATCTTAAAGGATCCATTGTTTGGATCTACCATTGAGTCCTCTAATGTTCCAGGTGATGATATTCATCATTAAGAGGGTGGTGTTGGGTGGAGGTATCCCTCCGAAAGCTTGTGGATCTGACCTGAGTTTATCATGAGGTTGCCTACCTCCTTGATAAGTTGTTGCGTTGTTTTCTTCCCTCTTCTTTTGTTCTCACGAGGGATTATTTTCGAGCCCGAACTTGTGTCTGTGGCTATGCCCGGGCGTGCTATGGATCCTATTGAGGAGTTGAGAAATACTTTATGTACCTTGCGTAGTTGTTCTTCAGGGAGGGTCTGCAGATTCTTTTGATTCAAGGCCTCCTCGAGGTTTTCTAGATCTATGCCCGCTAGATCTCTTTCGTCCAACTGCATTGGGGTGTCCCCATCCCATCTCCTCTTTCTTCTATGTAGGTTTCACATCTTTGGGGAGGGGGGGGAGAATTTGGGACATCTCCATATTCCTGTTGTGATTCCTTGTGTGGATCTTGGATTTCCTCATCTTTTGGCAGCTGGTTCAGAATCTCATAGGAGTTTTTGGTTGTGATCTTCTGTCTGGGATTTGGGATCTGCCTCCTTGGAGGGTTTTTCTTCTTTGTCGCAACCATGATAACGCCATCTTTCTGTGTGATGTCATTTGCTTTGGTGGTTGGTTTGAGTAGAGGGAAATCTCTGAAGAGGTGGTCGTTCTCATGACATCTCCTGCATCGAAAGGGAATGCGTTCATAATCCAAAGTTTGTTGCCAATCCTCATCCTAGTATTCAAGAGTCACCGCTCCAGGTAGTGCCTTGGAAATGTTCATGTAGACAGAGATCCTGGTGTATGAAGTATATTTCCTATGTCTTGTGGCCTTTGAAGCTTTGACATATTAGCATAGAGTGTTCCCTATGCCCATTAGAATCTCTTCCAACCATAACTCTTTCGGTAAGGAATATAGGTGGATCCATACATGGGGCATGGTGAAGTCCTCCTTGTCTGGGCTAAATCTCTCAATTTAGAAGCGTAGGAATAGCCCCGAGGAGTTATAGAAGTAGGACCCATTCTCAAATATCCAGTCTCTGTATTCTGGATTGTACATAATGATTGTGAAGAAGCCTTTGGAGCTAAGTTGGACCTCATAGTCCCCTTTGGGGTTCCACCAGTGCTTGATCCATTTGTTAAGATCCCTCTTTGTTGGCTAGAGACCTAGGAACTTGCCAGTGAGGGTGTGTTCTCTCATAAATTGAGTGTGTTCCCCTAATCTAATTGAGCTAATAAGGTATCTTGGTGTTTTCTCCATTTGTGGTATGCATTTACCGGGCTCCCATCCTCAAGGTGCCTTTGGATGGTATGTTCCTGCTTCCGTCTCCATCTCTTTCATGAGGCCTTGTTCCCTGGCCAGAAGCTATTCGCGTACCTGCAAGGGTGACTCAAACATGGGGCATTTCTCTCTGGTGCTAGAGCGGTCGTTGGCAATGATATTGCGATATGAGGGGGGTTGACCCCCCTCTTCAGTGCCCATTCTGGTGTATCAGTGGGAGTTAGTCAACCTTCGTTGGTCGCTAAGGATTCGTCGTGCCAGTGTTCTGCAACTAGTCTGCAATAGTCTACGCCGTTTGAGGCTAGGGTTTCCTCAGAGCCGTGAAAATTCAAACTTTCTCCATCGATCCAAGGAGAGACTGGTTATTGATAAGGTTATGCTCCTGAATTATTTTTGACTTGTTTTACTTGTGAGAGTTGGGATACCAAGCTTGAGATAGAGTGGTGAATTTACCTTGCAAGGCAAGCTTGGAGCTAGAGTTTTCTAGTTTGTCTACGTGACCCCTTTGTGGCTCTGGGGGATAAGGGGAATAAGAGTACCCTTAGCATTGGCTGGAAGGTATCGGTGAAGTCTCTGTGATTAGAAAACAGGTGGAAGGAAAGAGCACCAAATTTTCAAAGCTCACCTTCGACTTCGTCATGTTCGGTTATGGTATTCTTGTTCAGACTTGAATTTGTAATAAGATTAACGTGTATATTAATTTTGAATTTGTCGTAAATTGTATGGGACCTAAGATATCAAATTTGTAAGTTTCCATGATAGAC
>JZKD02S1067874.1:1025168-1054065 GCA_000966675.3 Picea glauca
ATAATAATAATAATAATAATAATAATAAAATAAAATAAAACTAATGTGTTGGAATATCTTCTTTCACTATCTTTCCATTATGTTAATCCTTTGGCTTTTTCTTTGTTGCTGCAATATGACACACACACACACACACATATATATATATGTGTGTGTGTGTGTGTGTGTGTGTGTGTGTACAATATGCATATCTCTTCTTCATTTCCAGTGATTAAATTTCAGAGATTGTTTTAATTTATCAGTTGTATCATAGTGATTTTATCAAACCATCAAAGAAGATTTTGGTAATATTCTCTATATCATGAGTATCCGATCCCTCGAACATATTTTCAATAGTATATTCACGAATGTGGAGCTTGCATCTCAACCCATTGAAGAACCTTTTGTTATTATTATTCCAATAGTAGATTGGATCACATTATACAATCGTTGTGACTATTATCGCTCGATGCAGTTATTGATTTATGCTCAGAGTTGAACCATTCGATTTGTGATTAAATATTGATGATTTAGAGCATTTATTTGGATGCTTCACAAATTCTACAATAGGGTAGTTTGCCAATCAATTGCACTCAAATTTTTATCCCAACTCCTATCAGTCGCGAAAATCTAATATCAATTTATTGCATTTAAAAATCCCCCTTTTTGTTGAAATCAGAAGAGTATCTAGGCGATTGGGCTCTCATCTAATTAACATAGTCTTTATTTAAATAGTCCTCTGGAAAATTCTTTGGGCATGGTTTATTATAGATATATATTTAGTTTCCATATTGTATCAGATCAATGTTGGGGGGGTATGTTTCGGATTACTTTTGAGAACAAAATGAAATCAGAGATACCACAATGAGCTATGCAAAAATATTGCTAGAAACATAGAAATAAAGTAATACATGATTTCTATTAATGAAACAAATGTACAGAGACTGTAAAAATACAGAGTGTGAGAGTCTCTAGAATGATGGAAACTTATCTCTGAGAAGAGATGTGAAGGCTAATCGCATTCACAAGAATATGATCATTACAATGAGGCTCCAAAGGCTTTTTTAACATAAGTAAAATCCCAAAACCCTAACCCTGGAAGATGAAAATCCAAAAGGTTTGAGAGCCCCGATGGGGGTAGTTGATATGTCAACTTCCTGGGGGCGTAATGTTTGCATACGATCTTTGTTTGGGGCGCTCAATACACTGTTGGAAATTTCTAACCGAGAAGAAGATGATCGTTACAATGAGGCTCCAAAGGATTTTTTAACATAAGTAAAATCCAAAAACCCTAACCCCAGAAGATGAAAATCCAAAAGGTTTGCGAGCCCCGATGGGGGTAGTTGATATGTCAACTTCCCGGGGGCATAACATTTGCATACGATCTTTGTTTGGGGTGCTCGATACACTATTGGAAATTTATAACCGAGAATAATTATTTTTGAATGGCCCAATTTAGTGCCTTGGGAAGTCTTATGGGCCCCAAATCTCCAAAAAATGTCGTTTAGGGCCTCAAAACAGCCCTAAAAGTTTGGAACTCGAAAAACTGCCAAAAAAATGTCAAGATGGGAAAATGTTTTTTGAGCCTATGTAATAGGCCATTGGCCAACAATATCCACCTGGATCAATCTTTCATCCTTAGGAAGCAATGTTCTCCATTGCGTTGAGTTCCCGGGGGAGAGAAGGGAGCGTTTATTAAATCTGAATCTTGGTGAGTTGCTTTCCTTTCTCGGGACGTCGCATTGAACAGTTTGTGGAAAGCTATCATGAACCTATTGCTGGCAGGGTTGAATCTGTTCAACCAGTCGGGATACCTGATATGGATGTGTGCATAAGGAATTTTTGTGCTTTGTTGCAATCTTGTCGACCTTCTTTTGTTGCATAGAAGGTGCTTGGTCAGAGGATGTAGTGGTTGCAGTATCCTTTTGTTCACCTTTCAAACATATTGTTAAGAAGCTGAATTTTGTAGTATGAGATACTACCTTGCGACATTGTTTAGGTGGAATAGTAGTTGGAACTACCTATAGTAATTTGTAGAGATGAGCCCCCAAAGTAACAATGAAACTACGGGGTCAAGACTCATAAACAACATGGAGCATCCAGATATATGGCTGGATGAAGAGAACATCACATACATCCAAGGGAGAAACATCACATAATACCTCATCCTTGAAGAGCTCAATGGCGTATGACAATTGAAACTACTGGCTGACATGAATATCTTGTCCATGGCGAAGCACCCTGATGTTGTATGGCTACAGGTGTGGTGTTGCTGACAATCTGAATTGTTTGATGACCTCTTCTTAGATTGGGTTCTTTTTGCTTCCGCTATCAACAATAAAACACAACGGGGTCCCCTTCACCCACATCTGTGAATGAAAAAGGCGCTCGCCCTTTTCAGAATCTGTTGATTTTTCTAGTTGAATTTTTGTGGTTGCGACAATAGCAGTGAGGTCTGCGTTGATGATGTGTCTTCTATCGATATTTTCATAATCAAATTCTGAATCAGGTTTTGGAACCTTGTCTTTTATATCGGCCACCAATGATTGTTTTGAGTGAAATTCATCGGTGTCGTGTCAGGGGCTTTTGTGGAAATCACACCATTTTCCAGTGTCCTTCTTCGTCTTTTCCTGACACTTATTTTCCTATGGCCTGGACTAGTTTTCAGGATGTTGTTTGTTAGAGCCGTCTTTATCATACTTTGATTTTTGTGGATTTGCAGACCCGAACTCCTGTCAGTTCTAGTGCTTAAACGTCTAGTCGATTTTAACAACATATCGATAAGAATAACCGAGTCATGATATGTCCAAAAAATCCATTTCAGTTTGGATGTATTTGTATAAATCCCCACAATATTTCAGAACCAAATGTGATTCAGAGTCTTTGATACCCATCTTGGTGCGCAAGGTATGGAAGGTATTGGTCAAATTCGTAACTACTTGGCCTCTTTATTTTCACAGTGTGGTCCATCTCATGTACTGGTCCTCATAGTTTCCAACAAGGTAATAATGTTCCTTTACTGGATCCACAAAAAAATTCCAAGTGGGCTTGACCCCATATATTCTAGACTCCTTTGTGGAACTTTTCTCCCAGTAAATTTCCCACCAATGTTTGACATGGGGGAGAGCCTTAAGGAGTGTGAAGGTGATATTTTCCCTGTCAGAGAAATTATGAACATCTAAGGCATCCACATATATCTCTCCTTCAAATATGAGAATATCAAAATTAACTTGTACCTTGAAAGGAGAGGTACTTCCAAAGTGGTCTCTTGATGAAGACGTGCCTGTTGTTATCAATAGGCGTTGAAGGATGTGGGAAAAATTCTCCATCATTTCATCCCTTTGTCACATGAGATCTTTTTCAAGAAACAAATTAATAAAATCGTCTACTCTGTCATTTTTATTTTCTTCCACCATGGAGGGTTTCTTAGACGTGTGAGAGCAATTTTATTCAAGAGAGACAAGCTCAACACCAAACTTTCTATACCCGGACCTTGTGAGGGACATGCACTAAAAAATGATCAAGAGCATCCTACTCTAATACAACTGATCCAGATTATTTTTTAGAACGGAATGAAAGCAGAGATACTACAATGAACTACACATAAATATTTCCAGAAACAGATAAATACAGTAATACATGATTTCTATTAATGAAAGAAATGTATAAAGAATATAAAAATATAGAGTGAAAGACTCACTAGAATGGTAGAAGCTTATCTATAAGAAGCTATGTGACAGCTACTCGCATTCGCAAGAACATGATCATTACAATGAAGCTCCAAAGGCCTTTTTAACATAAGTAAAATCCAAAGCCTGAACCCCAGAAGATGTAAATCCAAAAGGTTTGCGGGCCCCGATGGGGGTAGTTGATTCGTCAACTTCCGGGGAGGTAAATTTTGCATATGATCTTTGTTTGGGGCATTCAATACATCGTTGGAAAGGTCTAATCGAGAAGAATGAATTTATTTTGGTACAATTTAGTGCCTTTAGCAAACTTTTGGACCCCAAATCCCCAAAAAATGTCGTTTAGGGCCTGAAAACGACACTGGAAGTTTGTAACCCAAAAAATGTCAAGATGGAAAATTGTTTTTCAAGCCCGTGGAATAGGTGGGTGGCCACCGATATCCACATGGATCATGATATAAATACAATATTATTAAACGTTATATCATTCCTCTCGTAGAGAACAAATTCTGGCACACCTTAGCGTTTTTGTATAATTTCCTTTCCTTTCAAGGGTTTTTTCTGAGTACATTGGAACGGTTGGATGCTTCTGCATTTTTTTCCCGAGATGAATACGGATCTGAATCCATCCACTTCATTGATAGACTGGGTGATTATCGCTCGACTCTATCAATCCCTCCTTTCGAATTTCGACAGTCTCAAAATCTGATCCAAATCGTCAATCCCTCGCAGATTCTGAAAGGCGTGCTAGTTGTTGCTAATAACCGAAGTTTTTACTGGAAGTGACAATCTCCTTAACTTGGCATGTTAATGTTAGATATTTTTAAAGGCCTTAGTCCTACCCATTAACTTCTCCTTTAGCGTTGAACGAGCTTTCATTGCTCTTGAATCTTGCATTTACGTTTTTAGTGAACAAAATTCTATAGAAGTTAAGACGATCTTCAGAATTTATTGACCCTCTTATCATATTTTCCTTCTATTAAAAACTAGTATTTTGGATGTGCTAAGGTCCCTTTCGGATCGTGATTTTTGATTTACGAAAGCAGACCAGAGGTGTTAAGATCGAATTTGAATAATATACTTTGCATTTTATCCTACTAGATTGTGAGTGAAGTAGCTTGTAATCTTGTAGTTGATGAATGCATGGTGAGGTCTCATAATACTCTCACATCCTTGCTTGTTAATTTGTAGTTTCGTGATGATTAAAGGTAAAATTTATTGGAAATATAAATTTTAATGAATTCTTACTAGAATCACAGTTTTTTTTTGGGTGTAAATCTATTATCGTGTAAATGAACAAGAACCATATAACCAGTAGATTGATGTTTCCCCCTGATAAAAATAAGTATAATGTTATGAATGGAATGGAATTGAATTCGCAATTATTAACATTACCAGTTCGGTGACTAATTATTATTTGTTAATTGATCTTAGGTACTCATGTTACTATATGGTAAGATGTGTATTTATAGTAGTTAGTTTCCTTACGGTCCATTCTTATTTAGAATGATTAAGGACATATATTACACTATATAATATTATATTCTGATGTTCTGATTATTGACATCATTTACCTAGTATCAAATTTGTAATAACTGCTCCCAATGTATACATACATGGACTAACATGACTATCTAGACTTTTCATCACATACATTAAAAATTAGATATTACAATCTTATGTGGAATGAAATATAATAGTATCTTCTAAAAGAAGCTAATTATATTCTTTTAGTTATCGTATAAATAGACTTTTCATCACATACATTAAAAATTAGATATTACAATCTTATGTGGAATGAAATATAATAATATCTTCCAAAAGAAGCTAATTATATTCTTTTAGTTATCGTATAAATAGTGACAAGATTTAATTAGAAAAATGAAGTTTTCACTATTATAATTATTGAATATAATAATATATGAGTTTAAGTGCAATTTCTAGTTATGGCTCATATTACTTAGAATTTTAGGATCTTGATATTACGTTGGTCAGTTTAATTAATCTTAATTAGTGTGACTATATATTGTTGATGCACTAGAATTGAGTTATTCTAACTTTGTTAGAATAATTTTGTATTGCATAGTAATGGAAAACTTATAATGCTAGTGATAAAAGATTTGAATTTTAAGTTGGGAATTTTTCCTTGTTATATGCAAATTTGATAATGGGTTATAAATATTAGTTATGATGGTTATGTTTCAAGTTGAAGTTATGATTCATCTAATTTAGTCGTACATACCAAAATGGCGTTAGAGATAAATAGATCATACTATATTGAATTGTCGGTTCTTGAGCAAGAGTTTTATTTCTAAATTATTGATGTTGAATTCTAGGATTGATGGTTATACTAGGATTGGATATAAGGGAATTAGATACCCCGATGTTCCTTAGAACAATCGTCAATCTTGAGACCTTAAATGGTCAAAACAAATTGGACGAATCCTGGACTTGATCATTTCTTATGTGTCTTGGGGGTCCTAACCATGCATGATAGGTTGGGCTAGTAGTTCTTTACGTTATTTACCACAATTATGTGTTAATTATGTGTCGTTATTAAATATGTTAAACCATGGAATTGTGTGTTGCTATCAATTATAATAATGCGTTGATTTTTTTTTTGTTATTAAATAGGATGATGTGTCAATGGTGTTTCTATTCATTACGTGGCGACGATTAATTTCCTAATACAATTTTTTTTTTACGTATTGTACATCACTATTAGTTGTCGCAACGCAAGGGTCGTTATAGTTCAATTCTCATAATTTCTGCTACATCAATCAATGTTTATATATAATGTTCTAGTTTTAAGTGAAACATTGAAAGATAATGAATGGATAACAAAATAGTAGTAAGAATCCATTAAAAAAAAATACAATAGAAAGTTTTAGATACACCTCAAGAATTTTTTTTCCAAACTTTGAAAATAGAAAATTTCTGAACGATTATAAACCACTGATGATCCTTAGAATCCCCATTTTTCTTATTCCTTTCTCATCCATTTTTCCTCCTATAACTACTTAATATTGTCTTTTCCATACTTAAGGAATTCCCAAGTCATAAATAAATCAATTTTAGTGTTAGTTAATACTTTCTTTTGAATATGATATTCTTTGACTTGATTTCAGAAATAAGATTAATATTTGGCTTCTTCCAAATCTAAGAATATGGTTGATGATATGTAATCGTTGTATTTGGTTTAAGCTATGATTGTTGTAGGGTATCAACATTAATGGAATCAACTTTTTAATAAGGTTGCCTAAGAAATATCAAAACATTCCAAAGAACCATTATTATCCCTTTTAGATTAGTTGGTCCATCAATATATTTTGATGAGATATTTGAGTGTCCATCAATATATTTTGATGAGATATTTGAGGGAGAATGTCACTAGTTTGGAACACCTAGAATTCAATCCAAAATAAGGTGGAGTGGGCGTGATTTTCTAGTTGATTTTAGAGCTCCACAAGTAAACCATGAATTGGAAGGGATTTACATGCATAACAGTACTTATATAATTTTATTAAAGAGATCGAATAAGTAGTGGGCTCTCTAGAATTCAGCTTGCGGTAATCCAACTTCATTTTTTCATTTAATGGGAAAGTGGGATTTCTCATGAGTTAGTAGAAACATTTTAGAATTCATTTTATTTTGATAAAAATATTATAAGTACAAAATTTCTCTCATTATAAAGTTTTTTCTTTTAATATTTTTATTGTAATTAGTGTTTTCTTGTAAGGGATTTTACCCATTTTTTACTTTTAAGTAAGGGCCCACTCCAAATCTATGATAGAAGTTGAATCCCCTCCGTTGTTAGATTATGGTTTTTTGGTTCTATTTACTCTTAATGGTTGTATATTTCCTTTTTCATTTCCATTTAGTTTTCTGTTTTAATTTTCATTCGTGAATAATATTTAATTTTATTTCATCAAATATTTAAATGTTGTTTCTTCTTTAAATTTCAATGGTTGGTTCTATAAAGTAGTCCTTATGAATAAACTATATAATAAACCAATATTTTAAGGATTGACTAATTTAATAGAAACACAATGATTATTGATTCAAGTAACCTTCTCATTTGATTAACCTTACATACATGTGAGCTAATGGCCCTAAATCATCATCTATCTTCTAGAATGTGTTAGAAGAGATATAATTGAATGGGCCTTTTTTAAGTCAATATAGGTGTATTAGAATCCTCTACTATAGTTGTTTATTTTCATTTTAATCATATATTATATTTATTTGGTTTTCTATCATTCATAGGAATATAATACATTTGAGCATGGTAAGAAATTATGTTTTCTTCTACCATTCATAACACCTCATAATTTTCCCGTAGGTTATAAATTTAAGGTGAAGATGAGAACTTCAATAGATATTGTTAGAATGTTTTTTATCACCACTTTTTGGTGCTATACTTGGGGAGGTGATAAAAATAAAGTGGGTTGAACTCAGGGTGATAGATTGTAGCGGTAATAATACTTTGGATCACCACTTTTGGTGCTATATTTAGGTATTTAGGGAGGTGATAAAAATAAAGTGGGTTGAAATTTCTAAGGCGAGGGTGATACATTGTAGTAGTAATCATTGTTGAAGGTGATGTACAACTTTTTGTTTGTTTATTCTTTTTACTACTTTAATATTATTTTTTTAGTAAATTTTATATGCATGTATAAAAAATATAGATATATCTTATTATAAAATTTGTAAATTAATGTAGGGTAAGTAGAAAATAGTCTAGATGAAAAAGGGAACCTCTCTTTTATTGATTTTTCTTTTCATTATAATGAATTCCTTTCGGTTTTAGCGTTTAGTTTGATTATATGGTGTGCATATTATCTCCACTATTCCCATAAAATCATTATCCATGCTATTGTGTTTAATAATCCTAATCTAATCTCTAACATGCATGAATTATATTATTCATGTTTTCAAAGAACAAGGTAGAGAGATCAAGGGAATTTTACCATTATATTCTTATTTTTTTTTTGTTGGTTAATTTGGGCAGAACCTGTTGGCTACGCGATTAACCTGTGGCTTGAGAAACCGCGACTCAGGGGAATCTAAGCCGTCAAAATCACCCGGGGATCGCACCCGGCCTGAGCCACACTAACCCTTAACATGGTTGGATTTTTTGTCCCCGCAGGTTTCGAATCGGTGACTTTAACAACACAGAGTGGCTTAACAACACACTCCGTCACCGACTGTCCTACACCTCGAGGACCATTATATCCTTATTTTTAACACCATCCACCCAATCCTCTTTTATCACTTATTCATTAATCCTTTTGCATTCTCAACTTATCACATCCTCCTTCTTTTATTTTCATTTTCTATTCTTCACATTTAAATAAAGTAGCTTAAAAAACCAATTTATTTTGATTTCCCACTAGCAGCATCACATTGTTACTAACACTCACCCCACTATTGTTTTCCATGTATTTTTATATATCAAGCACTTCATTGTTTTTTCCATTATATTTACACTGCTATAACTATTTTTACTATTAACACCTTCTATTATTCACATAAATTCTCCCTCTCACCATTATTTATTTAAAATATTAGATCATTTTCTATCCCATTAAATGTTTACCCTCTTGATTGTTTATATCTTCAATCCATCATCAAAGTCACACACAAGTAATATCTATTATAACTACACACCTACTTCCTTTATCCTTAAAGGTATATATGCTAAATTGTTAATGCACACTATTCAATGTATTGATGTTAAATTTATTGTTGTTTTCATATATAATCATTCAAATTCCACTTACTAGAATTTTTAATGAAGAGGAGAATGAGGAATATGCACATTTCACATCCAAATAAATCCAAGAAAATTGCATTAGTAACCTTGAGGTAGTCCATAAATACTTTCACTATTTTAAATATTTTTGGGTAATCAATGAATCATCCTCCATTGCATCAAAATCAATTGTTCTTTCCATCTCTTTGATATTAAAACATTTTCCCATTTTACAATAAACCTAGTAAAATCTAAATTTCCATACCATACTAATTAGGTTATTTTATTAATCTCTCTAGGTTTTCATCAATCCACCTTGCCTCCAAAATAATCATTTCCTAAGGGGAAGAAGCACAATGGTGGGAATCATGTTATCCAATTGCATTTGAAAAGAGGAAACCCAACTAGACCTTGATTGTTTAGCAAGCCACACAACCTTTTTAATTAGATGGTTTTTAAAATAGGTTTTAAATAATAAAGAAGACTTCATGTTGTGGCCACAATAAATGGTAACACAATGGAAGAACCAATTATCTTTGTCAACATAACTCTAGGGCCTTTACTTAAAATATGAATGTCAAGGATAGGCTCCAAAAAATGCATATAATTTCCCAAAGGTTATGTGTGCGACAATGATGTCGAATTTATAAAAGATATAACCCAAAATTTCAAGTACTTTCCATATAACATACCCTTTTCAAAGAGATAATTAGTGATGTAAATTATTTAACTGGATATGAACTTATGATTGGATTTTGTTTAACCATGGGTTTTCTCTTTTATAACAAACACACATCTACATAATTGTGTTCTTCATCTCTCTTTTCCCTACATTGCTTCGCTGTCAGAAAGTGTACATAGCCCCAACAAAGTTTCCTTGATACCATACAAGAATGTCCCTGCTACCAACAACCGTCCATAGTCTTGATATATCTACTTGTACTTATGTGGCATCCCCCAAAAATAAATAAATAAGTAATTTTGAAATTTAAATTCGTTGGAAATTTATTCCATTTTTAGTAAATTCGAATTTGGAAAAAAATTTCCATTTATGGTAATTCTGAATTTCAAATTTGATATTTATAATTAATTGTTATGACTGTTGGGCAGAGACCTATTTGACCCAACTAACTATTTGACTATGACACTTGTATGAAAACAAAATATTTTATGTTGATTTCAGGAGGACAAATGGAACAACCATGTTAAATTTAACCGACCATGACTCCATGAGTGGGGAACATGTTGGAAATGCCCCTAGGTTGATTGTTACAAGTGGAAAATTAGGGATTTGGCTATTGGCAGCCCCTGAAAATCAGGAAGTTAGAAAGCTGCGAAAATTCCCAAGGGAGGGAAAAAAGACCTGGGCAAATTGATAAAGAGCATATGTGAGGAGGCAGGATGCTGACACGTATGCTGGACAAGGAGATTATTGATTTTCTTTTCCTTGTTGTTATGAACACTACAGAGTGAGTGTGAGGCAAGGAGAAATCGATGGAAAGTGAAGGACATTGCTGAGGAGGAGCCTTAGAAAATATGTCCCCATGGATTCATGGTTGGGCTAGGGGGTGAATTGGGCAAGTGTTTTAGCTACCTTATTCTACAATTGGGAGGAACGTGGTTGTTCCCTTTGTTTTCCCGCAAACTGGTTCAGATATGTAAACCCTTCCATACTCTGTTCTTGGATGTTTTGTGTGTAACTGATATTTTGCAACTAATTGTTCTAGATTGAAATAATTCTTTCAATGGATGACATCTATTGTGGTATTAAATCTACAATCACAGTCTAAATTTTGGATTGGTCCCTCCTGAAATCTAGAATACTAGGCAAATTTATTTATATATGATTTGAGTTTAAGAGAGCAGATCCATCTACAAGATAGGTTTAATCTGAAGTGGAAATGCTAGGATACTCTATGTGCTTGAAGAGAACCAATCTGTATAGATATAGGTTTATTTCTTTGATTGAAGTATTAAACAGATCTAAATTTGAGAAATCGGAGTTGAGTAAATTTATGCCGAAAGGAAACATTTAAATGTATCGCTAGAATTAAAATTCAGAAAAAATACAAGAAAGATTTAGATGCATCACTAGAATTAAAATTATGAACAATCGTTCCCCTTAAAGAGAATTATTTTCTATTACGTTTAAGAATTGAAGAGAGATACAAAACAACAAGAACCTTATGGATCACCTGGGCACTCATATATTATACATATATATTCGTATTTGGAAAAGAAAATGCAAACTGGAAGTAATCTATCTACATCATAAAGGTTGATATGATATACATCTTTTCTTGCATTGTATGACTTTTTTGTATGCACCAACAACATGCAAATAAAATACTAGATGTGTATAGAATGACAAAATTTAGAAAGTTACAGAAATTTGGAAAACCCCTTTTGGTTATCAGATGCTAAAAAAATCATGGGAATTAACACCTATCAGAAGAATTTTAGAGCGGTCTACTCTTTCCATAGTCAAAGTCTATGATGAATTTAGAAAATTTGCGAAACCCATAAGCAGATTCGAAACAATTTTTTTGGAGTATTAGATTCTTTTGGGTAGTACAGTCTCATAGTCAAGGGAACGAACATTAAAACTATGGAAGCCCTAACTTCATCAACGTGGAATGATTACACTGGGGAAAGGTAAGTTAATACAGGAATTTACATAATATGCACATAACTCACACATTCCCAGGAGTCGATGTGTATAACCACAACCACAAGACTTACTCTAATTGGAAATAATTTAATCAACAACTGTCACAAGTAAAGGTTGCATTAAAATTGAATTTACTGTATATTCTATCTCTGCCACGGTTCCCAATATGAATTATGTCTGGAATATCACTATACAGAGACTAACAACAAGCCTCATTAAAATAAAACATTTACAACCCTTGTTTAAAATTTTGTACATCTAATGATTTGATATCAGTTGTATGCCAAGAACACTAGGGTAATAACGCAACACCACCAGGATTTTTCCAGGCCTTTCAAGAGTTCTCTTAATAGTCACCCATTTACCTTTTTGAGCAGAACCCGATTTAAATCCAGTGCCATTTCCACTTTGACATACAAAAGAAGAAAAGCATTCAGTTAGTTATAGAATATGGGTCTCACCGAACTCAAATTCTTTCTATTATCAAACATACAAGATAAGGATTGGGTGTAATTTTTTTACTTATCTGAGATTCGCCATAGGTAGGCTCCCTTGTTGAATAGAAACCGCCATTAGACTGGAAGGGGAGGAGTGAACACTATCAAGCTGATGGGTACCCTTGCATCAAACAGGGCCCCATCATTAGTTACAGTATCCAGTATAAAGAATGTGCTTTCATAAAACTACAGACATCAAATCGAGCAAACTTTAAACAAGGATGGATTTCATAGTGTTATACAGAGGAAGAGACAAGTTGTAGAAAATATTTATATTAAACATGAAGTTTCATAAGTCTATACACTGATATAGGAAAATAAATAACACAGGAACCTCTCTAAAAGAAAGGGAAAGTTTAATTTAAACCATGAAGTAAGATGCATAACCTCCTCCCGATAGTCAAACCATGGCCAAGCCCATACATAACCCGTAACTATTGTCTGAGGAATGACATAGGAACCTTAATCTAGAGAGGTATGGCTATTCTAGTTTCCACAGGAGGAAGTGATGAATGGTTATCCATTCTCCTCAGTGGGGTTATGGTTTTAGTCAGGGCAAGGTACATTCGAAGGAAGTCTCGAGGTGGGTAGACAGAGCTAGTATAAGGAAACATTATTTAGTCATTATACGGAGAATACCCAATATGAAAGGGAACAAGGTCAAGAGTGACCACTTCTCATTTCACTAACTGTGGAAACTAAGATGCATTACAGTATGGCTTTCCCAAAACAATGATACAACACAGCGCAAGTGGGAATGATAAGAGAAAAATCTCACTACTCACGAATAACCCTTGACAATCCCCAAGGAAAGACGAAATGAAAAGTCAGAGTGCGACAAGAAAAAATTATCTACCCATAGCAAGGAAAACGAGAATGTCTCTATCGAATTTCATAACAGACAAAGGTTACAGTGAAAGAACGAATCTTACCCAGAGGTCGGATGAAAGATATCACCTCCATCATGGAAGTTCTCTAGTTTTTCCTTCGACAACATTTTTGGGAGTTGCAGAACCAAATCATCTGTGAATCTACTCGATACCAAAATGAACCGGCAACCCAAAAGGAAAGCCTTACCACACATATTAAATTTCATTGGTACGAAGGAAGGGTCGGCCGTGTGAAGGAGGTAATTTGGCGCATCCATAGTGGACAAAAGGTCAGATAATGGCCTCGATTATCGTGCACATTAGGGCCACATTAATGGTCTGAGCAGTGTTTAACTCTTGAATGACCTATTCCTGCTAGCTCCATTAATGAGTTACAGATGAAACAAGCACCTGTGTGTTTAAGGTGAGTTTAACCCTGGCCAATACCAACCTCGTTATGGTAGTTTAGTTGGAGTGTTATATGAACCGGTGGAGTCAACGAACAACTAAAACAGACTGTTGGTTTTCAAATAATCGTTATGTCAATATTAAACCTTTGTTCTTCTCACATGACACCTTTGATCAAAAGGTTAAAGTTACACATAGGACTTAGGGATATAGGTCCCTTTTTCCCTCATGGTGGTAAGCAGAACTATATGGATATATAATTGCTATATCGGTTTGAAAGTAAACCTAGTTTGGAGGATTAATTGAGTGGTGGTGAGCAGAGTAAGCACACTTGAAATATTTATTCAAAGGTTAGATTGGGTAGAAAATTTAATTCAATGTCAACTAGGACCCTTTTCTTTCAATGATGAACCCATTCAAACGTAAATGTATAAAGTAAGAAAAAAAAAATTTTTAATTGACAGTTTTGAGGTTTATTACATATGATATCAGAGAAAAAGTTACAACATTGGGGCTGAATAGGGCCATATTATTTACTTAATATATATATATATATATATATATTCGGATTTATGTTAAACTAATAAACCTTATGGTTACAAACAAAAAGCCTTTTCTGCTTTGGATTAATTATGGCAGCATATGATGATGCCAAAATCAGGGTGGAAGGGAATCTACAACAACGACACCCTAGAGATCCAAGACAGAACAACGATGGAAGCTCACCCATGGAGGTATTGGAAACAATGAGGAATCTTATCGTTGAACTATAGATTTTCAAAGCCGACAATGAAAAATCGAAGAAAGCATAGCAGGAACAACAAGAGATAAATGAAGTCTTGCTGCACAGTATAGTCACCAAGAAAATCTCTAAGGACGAAAACCATGATGAAGAAGTTAGCAAAAGGGCCTCCAAGAACTCTGTGCTGGAAACAGAAAAAGGAGACAGTTCATCTAAAGGAACACCTTTAGTTGAAGACAAGACTAAACCAGACATAAAAGGAAAATAAGTAGACCACCTTGAAGGAGAATTTAAAAAGATTAAACCAACTACCTTTGATGGAGAATCCAGGACACGATAAGAAGCTAAGGCATGGTTGTTGGACATAAAAAAATACTTCCAGATCTACAATTATTCCAATTATTCCAAAGGGAAGGCCAACATTTGGTGGCAAGACCTAAAATTAGCCAAGGGCCTAAAGGAGAAACAGTTGGAATGGTCTGACTTTAAAAAGTGCTTCAAGAAACAATACCTTTCTAAAAGTTATTATGAAAGGAAGGAGAAAGAATTTTATGAGTTTCGACTTGGACAGATGATGATAGAGGACCTTATAAATAAATTTATGGAATTACTAGGGTTCGTACCGTACATCCGAGAGGAGAAGGTAAAAATCCAACGATTCTTAAGTTGTTTACCACATTCCTACAGGGACAAAATCAAGTTTGACAACCCCAAATCCTTGAGTGAAGTATTCAAAAAAGAACGAATGTGCTATGACCAGTATAAACAGTGGGTAGAGTTTCCCAAATCATTAAGGGATAAGAAACAATATCGAGTGAACCAACGAAAGAAGAGATACCAACCATCTCCTTATCGGATTGCAACAAAAAGTTTTTCGAGAAAGGATTTTCACTCCAATCATCTGAATACGCAAGGCATCGGTAAACTGGTAAACCCGGGAATGAAGAAATTTAGGGACAACTCCCGCGAGCCATTAAAGTGTTGGGAATGTGGAGAGCCTCATCTAAGGAGGAACTGTCCATGTTTAATTTCAGCAAACATAAATGTTGTTCATAATCTGCAGGAAGCCTCAACAGTGGGAGACCTGGGCAAAATCCTGCATCGGATAAATGCAGCCATAGATGGTCAAAAAGCTAACCACCAGTCCTCGGTGGTAGAAATCAAAGGTAAAATCAGTAACAATCAAATTTCTATTTTAATTGACCCTGGAGCTATGTTAAGTTATATTACTCCTAGTGTAGTAGAGTCAAATAAACTTAAGAAACATAAGCATGCAAAATCATGGCTTGTACAACTAGAAACAGGTACTAAAAGGAATGTAGTTGACTTTATTTCTGATTTTGAGTTCATCTTAAATGGTCAAAATATAAGGACCAATTTGAACATCCTACCACTAGGATCTTATGATATGATTATTGAGATGGATTGGTTGGAACAACACAAAGCAGTACTAGATTGTTAGACAAAGATACTTAGCTATAAAGATGATTTTGGCAATGTTAGAACAACCCAAAGCATACCAAAACCTATATCAGTCAGACAAGTTTCAACGATGCAACTCAAGAAATGTATTAGAAAAGGATGCCAAGTTTATGCCATCCAAGTGATGAATCTATTAGAAAAAGAAGTGAAGCCAAAGTTAGAAGACTTAGCTATCCTACGTGAATTCAGAGACATTTTTGTGGATGAGATACCAGAATTACCTCCTAGAAGGGAAATAGACTTATCCATAGACCTACTACCCGGTTCAGCCCTTATCTCAAAGGCACAATACCGAATGAGTCTACTAGAACTGACAGAATTAAAAATACAATTACAGGAATTGTTGGACAAAGAGTATATCAGACCGAGTGTCTCACCATGGGGGGCACCAGTCGTCTTTGTGGAAAATAAAAACGGTACTCTAAGACTATGTATCGATTATAGACAACTGAACAAAATGACTATTAAGAACAAATACCCCTTACCAAGGATAAACAATCTATTCGATCAAGTAGGTGGGGCCAAGATCTTTTCAAAGTTGGATTTACGATCCGGTTATCATCAAGTTAGGATAAAAGACGAGGACATAAAAAAAAACAACTTTTCGTACAAGATATGGACACTACGAGTTCGTATTCATACCTTTCAGACTCACTAACGCACTAGCCACATTTATGTGCCTGATGAACAATATTTTCAGTCATTACTTAGACAAAATCGTGGTAGTATTTATCAATGATATTTTGGTCTATTAAAAAATGGAAGAAGAACATGATGAACACTTAAGGATAGTTCTGCAAACGTTGAGGAAACACAAACTGTATTCCAAATTTGACAAGTGTGACTTTTATCGAAAATAAATACAATATCTAGGACATGTAATTTCAGCAGAAGGCATTGTCGTACACCCAGAGAAGATAAAATCCATTATGGAATGGTCGGTACCTAAGGATGTAGCGGATATCCGGTCATTCATGGGAATTATCAGATATTACCATAGATTTATAGAAGGGTTTTCCAAGAAATCCTACCCTAACACGTCATTACAAAAGAAAGGGACCAAGTTTAACTGGTCAGAGAAGTGTCAAGACAGTTTTAACAAGCTGAAGGGATTTTTGAAAACTACACCCATACTGAAGGTAGCAGACCGAGATAAAGACTTCACCATATGTGTTGATGCAAGTAAAGAAGGACTAGGTGGTGTCCTAACTCAGGAAGGACACATTATTTGTTACGAGTCCTAGAAATTAAAGGAACATGAGTGAAATTATGTCACTCATGACTTAAAGTTGGTAGTAGTAATACACGCATTAAAAATGTGGCGACACTACATAATGGGAAGAAAATTTCTACTATTGACGAATAATAGCGGTGTGAAATATATGTTTAGTCAACCAGAGCTCAATGCAAGGCAAGCCAGATGGATAGCCTTCTTGAGTGAATTCGACTTCGAAGTCAGACATATCAAGGGCAAAGAAAATAAAGTAGCGGATTCTTTAAGTAGATGAATCCATGGGTTATTTGAGATAAATATCAGCAGGGCATAAAGTGATCTGTAACAAAGGGTAAGGATGGTCGGTATTAGCAATGAAAATTACACTAAAATGATGGCATAATTACAAAACAGTACCGCAGACTCAGATAAACCAGATCTAAGTATCGACAAGAAGGGACTATTACGATTTAAAAATAGACTTTACATACCAGATTCAGTAGAGTTAAAATTAACAGTTTTGGACGAAGTGCATAAGAAACCGTATTCTAGCCATCGAGGTTACCAAAAAATGATAACATCACTTAGAAAATTGTTTTACTGGAATAATATGAAAGGCGAAACAACAAAATACTTATCTAGGTTCCAGGATTGTCAGTAGGTTAAGGCCGAACACCAACATCCAACTGACCTATTACAACCATTACCAGTACCAGAATGGAAATCAGAGACCATATTGCTGGACTTTATAACAGGTCTGCCTAAAACTCAGAAACAAAATGACTCTATCATGGTGGTAATCAATAAACTTAGCAAGTTGACACACTTTATTCCTGTAAAGTCTACTTTTAAAGCTATAAACATTGCTGAAATATTCATGAAAGAAATTTTTAGATTGCATGGTATTCCTGAAATGGTGATTTCAGATAGAGACATAAAATTCACATCCTCTTTTTGGAAGGAATTGTTTGTAGGGATAAATACTAATCTTAATTTTATCACAATTTATCATCCATAAATGGATGGACAAACCGAAAGAACAAACCAAATTGTAGAGGATATGCTCCACATGTACGTAAGAAAAAAACCGAACAACTGGGAATATTACCTACATTTGGTAGAATTTGCATATAATAATGGGTACCAACCTTCGGCTAAGTTGAGCCCTTTTGAATTATTATACAGAAGAAAGTGTATGAATCCAATTAGTTGGGATAACCTGGGTGACGGACTCATGGTGGAACAAGAGATGCTCCAAGAAATGGAGAACAGGGTAAGGAAGGTACAACAAAACTTGAAAGAAGCATAGGACAGAAAAAAGATCTATGCAGATCAGAAAAGAAGACACTTGGAATTTCAAGTGGGATACCATGTTTATTTGAAGGTCAAAGCATGAAAGATCTCATTGATGTTAGGGAACTATGCCAAGCTGGCACCCATGTTTTATGGGCCCTTCGAAATACTAGCTCGAATTGGACCCTTAGCATACCAACTTGCACTTCTCGCTACTCTGAAAATTCATAATGTATTTCATGTTTCTTTTAAAAATATATATATTCATGACCCTAATCATATGATTGATTGGAACTTGGTGCAGGTGGAACCCGAAGGAAATTTCTAGGTGGAACCCCTGTGCATTCTGGACCAGAGAGAAATAACACTTCAGAACAGATTCATCGCTCAGGTAAAGGTGCAATGGAAGCATTTTAGTCCTGAGGAGGCTACTTGGGAGTTGGAGGGAGATTTACGGAAATCTAAACCAATCATGTTCCACGGAAGGGATGAACACTGAGGAGAGTTTTTTACTGAAGGGGGAAAGGATGTGACATTCCCCCCAAAAAAATAAAAATAAAAAATAAAGTAATTTTGAAATTTTAATTCGTTGGAAATTTATTCCATTTTTAGTAAATTCAAATTTGGAATTTTTTTGCGAATTATGGCAATTTTGAATTTTGAATTTGATATTTGTAATTAATTATTATGACTATTGGGCAGAGACCTAATTGACCCAACTAACTATTTGACTATGACACTTGTATGAAAACATAATATTTTATGTTGATTTCAGGAGGAAAAATTGAACAACGTTGTTAAATTTAACCAACCATGACTCCATGAGTGGGGAACATGTTGGAACTACCTCTAGGCTAATTGTTACAAGTGGAAAATTGGGGATTTGGCCATTGGTAGCCCCTGAAAATCAGAGAGTTAGAAAGCTACGAAAATTCCCAAGGGAGGGAAAAAATATCTGGCCAAATTGATAAAGAGCATATGTAAGGAGGCAGGACACTGCCAAGTATGCTGGACAAGGAGATTATTGATTTTATTTTCCTTGCTGTTATGAACACTACAGAGTGAGTGTGAGGCAAGGAGAAATCGATGGAAAGTGAAGGACATTGCTGAGGAGGAGCCTTCCAAAATTCATCCTCATGGATTCATGGTCGGGCTAGGGGGTGAATCGGGCAAGTGTTTTAG
The DNA here is from genome assembly GCA_000966675.3 of Picea glauca. Classification (NCBI taxonomy): domain Eukaryota; kingdom Viridiplantae; phylum Streptophyta; class Pinopsida; order Pinales; family Pinaceae; genus Picea; species Picea glauca. The sequence continues at coordinate 1,044,946 of JZKD02S1067874.1, forward strand.
CTTCCTTATTCTATGGTTGGGAGGAACGTGGTTGTTCCCTTTGTTTTCCCACAAGCTGGTTCAAATATGTAAACCCTTCCCTACTCTGTTCTTGGATGTTTTGTGTGTAACTGATATTATGAAACCAATTGTTCTAGATTGAAATAATTCTTTCAATGGATGACATCTATCATGGTATTAAATTTACAATCACATTCTAAATTCTGGAGTTGTCCCTCTCGAATTCTGGAATACTAGGAAAATTTATTTATATGCGAATTGAGTTTAAGAGAGTAGATCCATCTACAGGATAGGTTTAATCTGAAGTCGAAATGCTAGGATACTATATGTTCTTAAAGAGAACCAATCTGTATAGATAGAGGTTTATTTGTGTGACAAAAGTATTAAACAAATCTAAATTTGAGCAATCAGAGTTGAGTAAATTTATGCCGAAAGGAAACGTTTAAATGTATCGCTAGAATTAAAATTCAGAACAATTATAGGAAACGTTTAGATGCATCACTAGAATTAAACTTTTGAACAATCGTGCTCCTTAAAGAGACTTATTTTCTTTTATATTTAAGAATTGAAGAGAGATACGAAACAACAAGAACCTTATGGATCACCTGGGCATTCATATTCTATAGATATATATACGTATTTGGAAAAAAAAACTCCAACTGGAAATAATCGATCTACATCAAAAAAGTTGATATGATATATGTCTTTTCTTGCATTGTATGAATTTTTTGTATGCACCAACAACATGCAAATAAAATACTAGATGTGTATAGAATGACAAAATTTGGAAAGTTACATAAATCTGGAAAACCCCTTTTGTTTATCATATGCTAAAACAATCATGGGAATTGACGCCTATCAAAATATTTTTAGAGAGGTGTACCCTTTCCACAGTGAAAGTCTGTGACAGATTTAGAAAATTTGTGAAACCCTTAAGGAGATCTGGAACAATTTTTTTGGAGTATTAGATTCTTTTGGGTAATATAGTCTCACAGTCAAGGGAACGAACATTAAAACTATGGAAGCCATGAATTCATCAACGCGAAACGATTACACTAGGGAAACATAAGTTAATATAGGAATTTACATACTACACACATAACCCACACATTCCTAGGAGTCGATATGTATAACCACAACCACAAGACTTACTCTAATTGGAAACAATTTAATCAACAACTGCCACAAGTAAAGGTTGCATTAAAATCGAATTTACTCTATATTCTATCTCTTCCACAGTTCCCAATATGAATTATGTCTGGAATATCGCTATACATAGACTAACAACAAACCTCATTAAAAAAAAACATTTACAACCCTTGTTTAAAATTATGAACATCTAATGATTTGATATCAGTCCTATGCCAAGAACACCAGGGTAATAACCCAACACCACTAGGATTTTTCTAGATATTTCAAGAGTTATCATAATAGTCACCCATTAACCTTGTTGAGTAGAACCCGATTTAAATCCAGTGCCATTTCCAGTTCGACCTACAAAAGAAGCGAAGCATTCAGTTAGTTATAGAATATGGGTTTCACCAAACTCAAATTCTTTCTATTATCAAACATACAAGATAATGACTGGGTGTAATCTTTTTACTTATCTGAGATTCGCCATAGGTAGGCTCCCTTGCTTAATAGAAACTATCATTAGACTGGAAGGGGAGGAGTGAACATGATCAAGCTGATGGGTACCCTTGCATCAAATAGGGCCCCATCATTATTTACAGTATCTAGTATAAAGAATGCGCTTTCATTAAAGTATAGACATCAAATCCAGAAAACTTTAAACAAGGACAGATTTCATACAGTTATACAGAGGAAGAGACAAGTTGCAGAAAATATTTATATTAAACATGAAGTTTCGTAAGTCTATACACTGATAGTGGAAAATAAATAACACAGGAACCTATCTAAAAGAAAGGTAAAGTTTAATTTAAACCACGGAGTAAGATGCATAACCTCCTCCTGATAGTCAAACCATGGCCAAGCCCATACATAACCTGCAACCATTATCTGAGGAATGACATAGGAACCTTAATCCAGAGAGGTATCGCTATTTCGAGTTCCATAGGAGGAAGTGATGAATGGTTATCCATTCTCCTTAGTGGGGTTATGGTTTTAGTCAAGGCAAGGTACGGTCTAAGGAACTCGTCGAGGTGGGAAGACAAAGACAGGATAAGGAAACATTATTTAGTCGTTATACAAAGAATACCCAATACGACAGGGAACAAGGTCAAGACCGACCACCTCTTAGTTCACTAACTGGGGAAGCTAAGATGCATTATAGTATGGATTTCCCAAAACAATGATACAACACAGCACAAGTGGGAATGAAAAGCACAAAATCTCACTTCTCACGAATAACCCTCGACAATCCCCAAGGAAAGATGAAACAAAAAGTGAGAGTGCGACAAGAAAAAACTATCTACCCATAACAAGGAAAACCAGAATGACTCTGTCGAATTTCATTAATGAGGAGGTAATTTTCATAATAGACAAAGGTTATAGTGAAAGAATGAATCTTACCAGGAGGTCGAATGAAGGATATCGCCTCCATCATGGAAGTTCTCCAGTTTTTCCTTCGACAACATTTTTCAGAGTTGCAGAACCAAATCCTCTGTGAATCTACTCGATACTAGAATTAACCGCTAACCCAAAAGAAAAGACTTACCATGTAGATTAAACATCATTGGTATGAAGGAAGTGTCAGCCATGTAAAGGAGGTAATTTGGTGCATCCACAGTGGATGAAAGGTCAGATAATGGCTTCAACTCTCGCGCACATCAGGGCCACATAAATGGTCTGATCATGGTTTAACTCTTGAATGACCTGTTCCTGCTAGCTCCATTAATGAGTTACGGATGAAACAAGTGCCTGCACGTTTAAGGTAGGTTTAACCCTAACCAACACCAACCTCATTATGGTAGTTTAGTTGGAGTGTTATATGAACAGGTGGAGTCAAGAACAACTAGAACAGACTGTTGGTTTTCAAATAATTGTTACGTCGATATTAAACATTTGTTCTTTGCACATGACACCTTTGATCAAAAGGTTAAGGTTACGCATAAGACTTAGGGATGTAGGTACCTTTTTCCCTCGTGGTGGTAAGCAGAACTATATGGATATATAATTGGTATATCTGTATGAAAGTAAACCTAGTTTGGAGGATTAAGTGAGTGGTGGTTTGCAAAGTAAGCACACTTGAAATATTGATTCAAAGGTTATATTGGGTAGAAAATTTAATTCAATGTCATCCATGACCCTTTTATTTCAATGCCGAACCCATTCAAAGGTAAATTTATAAAGTAAGAATTTTTTTTTTTTAGTTGACAGTTTTGAGGTTTATTACAACTTACCACGCTATTAATAGGTATTTCAACTTCCTTTTATATTTGTATATAAGTATTAATAGGTATTTCTACTTACCATTTTATATTTGTATATAAGTATTGTATGTGCAAATGTGTGTAAAGGAACTTGGGTGATATAATAGTTTATTTGATTTGCTAACTAGATTTTATGAATTTAATTTTAACCTATACGTCTCCCCATCAAACATCATAGCAATATACTACTTATTAACCTTAGGTGGAGGAGCTCAAAAAAATCAACACATAGATACTTTCCTTTACTTATGGATTATCATGGTGTTCTCACTAGACACATATGTTCCACCACAACTATTATTCATTATACATGAGTACTAAATTCATGAATATTTTTTCAGATACAGAAACCCATGAATTCCACAACTTGTAATAAGGTTTTCATTGTATGGCCAGAGTTAGACATACCCCATACTCAGACTCAAAGATTAATCCTCAAGTCAAATAGGAGTCAAATCATCTCAGGGGATACCATCATTATAAATAAGAAATGAAAACAATATGTACAAGAAGGAAAGCACTCGGTTCAAAAATCAAATCATGACGATAAAATAAAATTAAACTAGAGAAAACCAAAAAAATGTAAAATGTCATTCATCCAAGTAAAATAAAACCAAATCGAAAATTAAGAAAGGAACATATCAACTTGGGATAAATAAGGGACAAAAACATAGTATGAATGCTATTTATAAATAATTTACATTCAAGTTCTTGAAATTAAAATATGGGCAAAAGCTTTTGTAGATAGACTTTCTATACAAACTAACCGAGCAACAATGATTTTCAAGAACAACTAAATGATACAGACATCAAAATAAACAAGATTATGAGGAACAATGATTAAGAAAATGGATATCAAATAAAATCCATATTCCAATAAATTTGAAGTTTGATGGTGACAACAATCTAAGTTCTTAAAATGATCAAGGATAAAAAAAAAAAATAAATTCAATAATTCAAACATTTTAAGTTTACAACCATGGATAATGCGTTACTGAAATAAGATTAGGAAAACATGAAATTTTTGAATCTCAAAACTACATTGATGTTGTTCACCAAGATATTCACTTCCTCTTTGAGTATTAATTCTAATAATTCCAATGGATTTATCACTCATATCTATTCGGATAACATAATAAACTCACTATCATGATTGAAAAATTAAGAAAAGAAGGAAGTAAAATTATGCATAGATAAAAATAAATAAATAAAACAAACTAAACTAAAACAAAAATCAAAATTAAACCATGCCAACCACTAAAATAATAATCAAATGAATGGTAGGGTAAGAGTTGGGAAATGATAGGTGAACCATTCAAAATAAATCCCAAGAGACAGATTCCCATGGTAAAGTTAACAATATAAAATGGAACAGAAACAAGGTCATGCGAATTAATAATTCAGTGAATAATTTAAAACAAAATTATCTAATCGAGTTGTAACATATAATTTTCCCTTCTATCTAGTGAAATAATTATATTTTTAAGGGGGTCTAACAAATATATTTGTCGTGTTCACAACAACCCCCCCCCCCCCCTTGTTTTCTTTTATAAGCAAAAGGAAAACGGGGGGCGGGGGGGGGGGTGGCTATCGAAATTTGATCTATAATCCTAATCCACTACTACTATGATCATATTGAATATAATTTATATACCATGTATGAGGTTAGGGTTTTGGATATTTATTCATTGTTTATTTTTGTGGACGTTTGTAATGACCAATAGTCTCTCTCATCTTGTACTTTCCTATTTTCTTCATAATAACTTCGATTTATGATAGTTTTTTTATCCATGTATGATGATATTGGCATGTTGTCTTTTGATCCTTTTTCATTAATTGGTTTTAATGGATTTAAAGTTGTATGTTGATCCTATGTAATTGCAGGGTTTGATGCTATGTTTTATGAATTGAAGAGAATTTTATTTTAGAGATCTCTTGCTTCCTTTTGCATCGGCTTGAAATATCAATTCAGTACATCATGGAAAAGTGAATGGTTGGTATGAATGAAGATAAAATTGTTACATTGTTCCTTGTACCTATCGTCCTCATATCCATGCTCAAACTCTCACATGTTAATCAGATTCCTCATTTTAAAATCCATAACTAGAATCATATGAACTTTAATATTTTCCAAGAGAATGAGATATTATTTTCTATTAGATTAAATCTATCGAAACCTTTCTATTGATATTCCATGACATTTGTTTACAATAGTAGATTGTTCATAAAAGGCCAAGATCATACATGATTTATTATAAGAAATTCCTCCTTTTCATTTCTAATAAGCCCATCTATTCTTCATAAATTTGTTAGTAAAATAGGAAGGGGAAATAATGTATATTTTATGACCTATTAGCAAGTATCTTTTTATTTGTATAACAAATCCAATTCTTCATTTGGTTTTAGTGACATGGTTGGAAAATTCCTTCCTATGAAAGATGTAGAGACCTAATTAACTAAATTCTATTAAATCCATAAATTGAAACATTAAACTTCTACTTCTACGCAAAAAACTCAGTAATTTCTTTTAATTCAACATATAAGCATGTTAAATTAAATAATGAACAAGAATTTCTTAACAGAATAAAAATTACTTAACAGAATAATACAAATTTACCTCTTCCTGCTGCTAATTTCTCCATTGACTCGGTTGTCCAGCCTGCTGTCCATTGACCCAATTGTCCAGCCTGCTTCTTTGCTACTGCCTGATGCGCTGACCAACTCTTCCCAAATCGACTATCCTCCCAGCCAGCTAGCAGCAGCCTGTCCATCTCCCTATCTCCAGGAAACCAAAAGGAATCCTGGCCCCCGTGCCCAAAACCCCTAGCAACCCGGTGCCCCCTGCAATGATACTCAAAGACTGCAGAACTCTACCATAGAACCAGAAAATCCAAGCCAAGAAACCAATGCACTCGTCCCCTTCCAAAATGCTTCCTTCCCCCAAAAATAAAATCCTCCTCCAAAAGAATGCCTTCCACCGTAAGGCTCTCCCCGTCATATTCCCCCTTCACCGACTCTCTCCCCCTTCATTACTTTCTTTATCCATTTATTTATTATCTTATCCTTTTGTATTTATTATCTTATCTTATCCATTATTAATATCTTATCCTTATATTTAATGTCCTATCCCTTCTCGAATATGTAAGTCTTTAACAAATTAAACTTATGAACCCATTTAATTCTTTACTCAATTAATTAATGAGTCAATTAATAATTAATTAATCCTTGACAGACATGAACAAGTAATTAATAATAATTAATTAGTTAATATTATTTAAGAAATAATTATTGTTTAGCTAACTTTTTAGGACAGTTAGATTATTAAATTAATTATAATTAATAATCCTATACATCTATTTAAGTAGGGTCGTTACATACACCCACCCTCCAGGAAACTTTGTCCCGAAGTTAAGGTATCTTATGGTACAAAGGAAAAGAAACATGGTTCACACATTCATAACAATTAACTGACACTATCAGTAAATAAATTAAGAAAACTCATACATACTAGCGTATATGTACAAGAAATGCATGTGTAGCTAGTACATACAAGTTTCGTGCATGTACTAATAATCAATAACTATCTCCCTTTAGTAATTTATGTATGCATCCAATCCAATCAACAAGACTAGTCTTTTATAAAAGAAAACAACCAATCAATTGTTTGAGAAATCCTTTAATTACAATTATCCGTTTCAACAATTTTATTTAGACAATTGTGGTTTAGTTACGAAATTATGAATATTCATATATACGCATTTCCTTTTTTTTTGGAAGGGAAAACATTAACTTCCACCACAAGATAGATCTCCATACCTTTTCAACTATTACTACTCATCCTTCCTCCCTAACCTACTTCCATCTCCATTCCTATCCTTCCTCTGCTAGAATATCTTGGAGCGTCAACTATATTGACCTAACTCCAAATAGAACCTGTAAGAGGAAGTGTCGCTATCTAGACCCAACTTCCCTAGTAGGCATCTGACAGTCATCATCACACATCTTGGGGAGCGTGAACTAACACCGTCCTCCCATGACTTCAGGTTTCAGAGGATACACAGTGGAAAATGCCTCCACCCCTCCTAATCATAACAAGGGTCCACACCCTACAATGGAATATATAGTGGCACCATGTTGCTGGGGGTTTTTTCATCGCTTATTCGGTTTTGGGCAGTCTCTTCACCTGAAATCCTGCACTGGCCCACATATCATAGCAATGCATCCAAACCAATATAATTTCACATAATATATTCATACCATAATGTTTCTTGACTAGTGGTCATGATATCCACTTTCATCATCATTATCCCTTGGCTATTTCATAGCCCATAACCTGTAGATTAGTTTGGAACACAAACTCATACAGTTCTATGCATTATCATGATGTAATTGCATACTATCATCATTTCAATTTGGTATCCATGTACCGATAAATTAACATCAAAGTTTTCCAGTTAGAAATGGATCTCATAATATCCCATAATTCAATTTCGACGCCCATTCATAAGATTATCATTTACCAAAATAGATTTCATCATATCCAACATCATTCTAATAGCATTTAACATTCATAAAATTCACATTCTCACAAGATGTTGCATCATATACATCATCATCAATAACATTTAATCATTCGTACAATTTTCATTCACATAGTAGATCGCATTACATATATCATCGTCAATAACATTTAAACATTCATAAAAGTTCATACATTTTAAATTTTAAGTGTATCATTTAGTAGTTTCACTGTGACTAGAAAATAAAATATATAGGTCTCAGGTAATCCTGGTTGTCTAAGTCAAAAGGTGGTGTCACATAAACCCCACCTTCGAGAAACATATTCTCGAGGTGGTAAAAAAAAAAGTGAGGGAAGTCTCATCGTAGTGTCTCAGCATATTCCCAAGTAGCAGATCCTGGAGTATACTTGCCCCACTGGACCTCAATTTGGTCTACCAGATGGTTCTTGAGCTGTCGGAATCTACAGTCCAATATGCATAATGGTTCTACTGTTAGGGTTCCCATGTCCGATACCTGCAATTCCTTCCAATTTAGTTTATGTGATTCATTAACAACATAATGACGTAAAACAAATAAATGAAATACATTATGAGTTTAATGCAAGTGGGGTGGCAGTATGAGACGATATGCAACGGGTCCAATTTTCTCTTGGATCCTGAATGGTCCTATAAATCGAGGTGACAAATTTGTCCCCTTCCCGAACCGTATGGTACTCTTATTAGGGTTGATATGAATGAAAACCTGGTCTCCCACTTCATAACTTCAGTTAGTCCAGTGTGCATCCACATAAATTTTCTACCTATCATGTGCTTCCTTTAGTCTCCGCCTAATCTGAGTCACCCTTTCTTCCATTTCCTGAATCAATTCTAGCCCAATTGTTACTCGGTCTTCTAATCTATCCCAATTCAATGGCATTCTGCATGGCCTCCCATACAAAGCTTCATAGGGTGACACTCCGATGGAGCTATGATAACTGTTATTGTAGGCAAACTCTACCAAAGGTAGGTACTTCTCCCAGTGGGTTTGATTATCCATTACATACATCATAAGCATGTCTTCCATGACTTTCTTTACTCTCTCCATTTTCCCATATGTTTCAGGATGATAAGTTGTGCTTAAGTTCAACTGAGTCCCCAACGCTGACTGCAGACTTGTCCAAAACCTAGAAGTGAATCTGGAGTCCCTATCTGAAATGATCTTCTTAGGT
>JZKD02S1067874.1:1071793-1144211 GCA_000966675.3 Picea glauca
TGGGCTTGCATGTTTTCGGACTTAATGTTTACCAGCATTTATCATTACATTTTGAATCTCGATCAGGGTTTTTACTTTGGTTCACACGCCATCATATTCCGAAGTTGAGTAAGTGATTTTACCTTCACCCCATACATTTACCATTGGACTTCATGTATTTTGATTGGACATTGTCAAACCCTACTATCGAGTATTCACCTTAGCATATTGAATTTTCACATGCAACCCAACCATGGGAGACAACCATCGAAGATATTGAATGTCATTTACTATCTGAATTAATATCCATTTAACATATTGAATTTCCATCATTCTCCATCCGAAGTTATCATCCATGTTTTCTCGAAATCATATTTATGTATTTAATTTAATTTTATTTTGAGTTAAGTTTTCTAATTTTTATTTATTTTATTTTCTAGATATGACTATGGGTCAAAACATTAACATTGGTTCCACACTCTATACCTCTCCTAACTCCACATACACACCAAATAGGGGTGAAACAATATAAAACAATTAGATTCAATTCCCAGAATGGATGTGGGATAAGTTGTTAAGAATACAAGATCAATTGTCGAGATTAACCCAAAGATCAAAGTGCTAATTTCAGAGGGGCATATCTTGAATTTCAGAAGGCTAAATTGGATGCAATATGGCTCATTGGAAAGATGATGAAGTGAAGAGCATGTTGGTAGAGGTGTTTGAGACAAATTAACAACAAAAATGCCTGAAAAATTTGGGGAAAACAAGACACGAATTTACTAGAGTATTGAAAGTGAAGTGTTTCATATCTCATTAGTCAGGTTTCTAAAGGTTAAATAGGAAAATGAGGGTTTGTTGGAAAAATAAGAACTCAAAGAATAATATGAAATAGTCTCTCTTGTGTAATTAACATTAATAAATTCTCATATTTTAGTTTATTTAGACAACCTTTTCCCACATATAAACGAATTTATATATCTTTTCAATTTTGTCACTTTGAAAAGAACATGTGAGCAAGTGTTGAGTCCCAATGAAGACATGGGAGTAGAGAAAATGAGGAGTCTAGGTAGGGTAACAGATATAAATGAACGATATAGAGAAGAAGTGAGGAGTTGAGAAGAGGAACATGCCTAGGAACAATGATAGAATTTTTTTATAAATCCAATTGCACCTTAAGCATAGAAGGCGGGCTAGATAACCCAAAATTTACTCTTGTATGATAATTTATCAGGCTTGGGGATGGATTGGAATGATATTGTCTTGTACTTTTATCTCAATCATACAACTATTTATTTTAATGAATGTACTGACAAGTTGATTCATGATGTGTTCATTCAATAATCCATTATTGTTTCATTTTTTTCTACATATGTTTACAATTTTTCATTGTTGTCAATTATCTCTATAGGAAATAATTGTTCAGATAAATTGTAGGAACATATCCATTGTCATATATGTTTATGAGTATGCTAGTATAATTTTTTATTGAGAAATATGAAATGTTTTTGTTTCCATAAGTAAAATTCTATGACTACAATTAATTTTTTGTTAATATGATTATATTTACATATTAGAATAGGAATGCATTTAGGATTTAGTCTAATTTAAATGAACAAGTCTCTCTTCAAAGATACAACCATTTAGTTAGCAACAATTGAGCTTACATACATGTGGATATTTTCAAATCTAAAGGTAGAGAGCAAACATGATCAAGACACAAAAAATAGAAAACAAAATAACCCAACAACAACCTCCATGGTGCACAAGAGTGTTGAGTTATTCCTTTATTTATATTTGGCTGGAATATGGAGCATATTAATTACAAAGCACAAAGGAACCTTCTCTACTACATCAATCTTTATTATAAATACTATTTATTTATTATGGACCACTAATAAGTAGTGATCCAACTTAAATATCCAGCACTAACCACTAATGGTAGTGATCCAAATTAACTATCTAACACGACCACTTAAGTTCGAGCATTACCAAAATAAACAAAACTAATAATACGCAACTAGGATCTAAGAGACAAAAAACTATTAGCTGCTAAAGGCTTAGCAAGAATGTCATCTAATTGATCTCTGTATTTCAAAAAGTGCAAAGTGATGACATCATTATTAACCAATTCACAAATGAAATGGTAACGGGTGTCAATATAATTTATCTTCCGGTTGAATATCTGGTTTATGGAAAGTGTAATTGTTGAGTTGTTGTCACAATAGATTTGAGTAGGCTCAATTTCTTCATGAGACATATTTGAATATCCTTCTTAACCATTCTTCTTGACAAGTGTTTGAAGTGACAATAGGTTATTTTCTTGATACCCAAGTGATCATATTTGCTCCATATTTAAATGCATAACCATAAGTGTTTTTACTATCATATATGGTTCCAACAAAATCATTATCATTGTAAACAATCAATGAACTACGTTTGGTGGAAGTATACCACAACCCATAACTTTTTGTTCCTCCAACATACCATAAAATTATTTTACTCGCTTTCCAATGAGAATCCTTTGGGTATTGCATGAACCTTGATATGAGACTTACAACAAACATGATGTATGCCCTAGTGGCACTAAGATACATGAGACTTACCACTAGCCCTTTATACAATGTAGGATTTATGGAAGGTCCTTGATCATCTTTGCTAAGATTAGTTCCTATTGCAACATGTGTAGTGGAATCCTTGCATTTAATCATCTTGAATATTTTGAGAACTTGTAATGCATACTTTGTCTGACTTATAAAAGTTCAATATTTCCTCTTATTTATCTCAATCCCAAGAAACGTAACATCCCGCTAATGTGTGCACTGAGAAAAGTTATTCTTTGAGGAAACTTGCATGCAAGTGATCCAGGTCATTATATTATTGTTTTATTTATTATGATTATGAGATATTGTGGATTTGATGATATGTTATGTTTGTCATATTTACGTCGACAGGTGTTATTGACGGGGTTCTATTGAGTGTGAAATACTCTGACCGTTGAGGATGTCGAGGCATCAATGAAACCCCTTGGACTTCGGATCGAGTCACAGAGTGGATTATTAGGGTTTGAATGTTGTTGATGTGACATATGTACATATGATTATATATTATGATGTTGATTTTTATTGCTGACATGATTCATTGATGGATGTAGGTTGACGATAGCTTACTGGCCAGACTCGCATTTGGAATGAATGGGTCATGCATGACAATTAAAGACATGAGGGAGATGTGTGGTAGCAACCCTGCCATAGCCTACTAGCACCCCCTCCGTGGATCGAATTGTAGGTTAACGATTACCTAGTTCGAGAAGACCCACGATGTCGTGAGGGAAGACTGTGATAGTCGATCAAGATGATTCTAAGGGGCGCACAATAAGGCAGGGTCCTTATTCCTTAGAGGCCCTTAGTCTCCCACAAAATCACCTGAAGGAGTACTGACTCTAAGGGTTTGACATCTCCCAAATTCAGTCAAGAGGTGAGTGTCACCCTTGGAGCATGTAGTGCGTCTTGAAGGGCACGTCATGCAAAGAAAATGAAAAGAGGTGAGTGACATCATTGGAACATGTAGTGCATTTTGAAGGGAACATTGCGCAAAGAAAACATAAGGAGGTGAGTGGAACCCTTGGAGAAAATAGTGCATCCTAAAGGGCATGTCGTGATTTTAACTGGGAAGTAAATAAATCTAGTGTCTAGAAAACTATGCCTCCTTAGGACCTGGTCGGCCTTAAAATGAATGATGTGATAAGTAAAGTTTAATGAAAATTTTCCCTTAAGAACTGTCGACAAGGCTAGTGAATTGAAAACCTAGTTCTGAGTAGAACATTAGAACAAAAAAAAACTAATTAGACATATAACCATATTAAAGTGGAAATTTTAATTCCCTAAGGTTCTTTTTATAAAATTTTAGTTCACTATGGTTCTTTTCATAAAATTTTAATTCACTAATGTCCTTTTTATAAAATTTTAATTCACTAGCGTTCTTTTTATAAAATTTCAATTTACTAAAGGTTCTTTTATAACTAACAAGATAAATTCAAACTTTAATTATTAAAGTAAAAATTATAATTGAGGATTAATTTCATAAAAAGAGTAAATAGTTGTTGGTCTAAACTTGGTAATTCTGAACTTAGTTAAAAAAAAAAGAGAGAAAAGGGAAACTAAAAGAAAAAGGAAAACTAAAAGAAAAAGGGAAACTTAAAGGAAAGATGAAACTTAAAAGAAAAAGGGGAATGTCTAACTTAGTAAGGAATCTAGCCTTGAAACTTTCTATTTATAAATTCAACTAGGATTTAAGTAAGACGTAAGTCATTTAAGAATTGTAAGGGAATAATGGGACACCAAGGAGCATTTTTAGGAATGCTTTTAGCTGGGTGAGTGAAATGGACACATTTAATTAATTAATAAAATTGATTTTCTGGTGCAACTAGGGGATCAGACAAAATGTGTATGGGAGAGGTATTTCGAAATTAATTAAATAAAAAAGTGAATCTAATGAGGGTTTTGGGAAACTAATGACTAAGAAAAATCTATAAAAATGGAGGAGGAGTGTGGATCACATATGGATTGCGTAATGTTATGCTGCTGAAATTTTATCTTGACCGAACTTTCTTTTGTGGGAGTTGGGATACACATCTCGGGTAACGAGTGGTAGCTTGACCTTGGGAGGAAAGCTAGGTGCTAGCATTCTCTAGTATTGTGTGTGTGACCCCTTTGTGGCTCAGGGTCTCAGGGGGAAGAAGAGTACCCCTAGAATTGGATGGGAGGTACTAGTGTGGTCTCATCAATCGACAAGATGAAGTTGGATGGAGCGCGAGCACGGGACATTCACTTCCGATTCTTCACATTTGGCTACAGTACACATGTAATTAATTTGTATTAAATAATAAAACAATTTATTTTTCATGCATTTCTTTATTGTCAAAAGATCGCTTCTGTAGATGTTATTCAAATAAAAAGACTCATTTAGTTATGCAAATAAATTTGTATCTAGGTGATAGTGCAGTGTGTGAAATTGCAAAAGGGTCACTAAATTTCTATTTATGAGATTCACTTTATTACTGCGTTTTATTGGACTTTCCGGTTCTAGTTGGGAATTTTACTACGTTGTATTATTACTGAGGAAGACGATGTTTTGGTCTCGGGCCATTATTGTATTTTACTCTATGTTTTATTGTTTTTAATACAGAGAAATTGTGTTTTTATCTTATGTTCCTTTATATTTTAAGTTATTAGTTCGTGCCTGAGTAGTCAGTAAGGAACCGAATCGACTGTCTTTCACTCTGGTGTTAAATATTTATATTCAAATGCCATAATTTCCTATGCATGGATAATAACTGTAGGATCATTTCTCTACCCATCAAGGAATTATCTCTTGGGAGTTTATTCCCTCCTTGGCCTCTACGATTATAATAGTGATATTTTTCTCTGTGTTTGATTATCTATGTTTGATTTTCAATGCTCTATTGGTTGTCTGCATTTGGTTTCTCTGTGTTTTGATTCTTAGAGTTGTACTGATTATTTGCATTTTGATTTTCAGAGTTGTATTGATTCTCTTCGCATTGATTCCTTGGATTTTATTTTTATTATTATTCTCCACAGAGAAGATCTGGATGCAATTCTGTGTTAGAAAATTGTTGGCATTCTCTCTAATAATTGGAATTCTTTGGAATAAAAGGAGTTGATTAATGAATCCTTGCTATGATGCACCTTTCTCATTTGACAAATCATTGTGTTTCTTTACATATTTCATGTTGGAAAATCGTTGATGTTCTTCAGTTATTCCTAATATATATTTCTGTAAATTCGAAGTTAAATCGTCCACCAGTTGTAATAGTTTGATGGAAATTTTATTACTGTAAATTCACGATTGAATTTGGGAATAAAATGCTTTCCCACCTAGAAGCTATTGGCGTTTTTCTAAACCGGTTACAATATGTTTCCCTAGAATGCCTATCACTGTCTCATTGTTCTTATAGTAGTGTATTTTTATTCCCAGTTAACCATATGTTTATTCCTCTAGTTAATTCCTATAGAACTTAAGTTGATTTCTATACAACACGCCAATGCCTTAACTCTCAATGTATTCTTAAGTTGATTTCTTATAGGAGCAGTATATTTTAAATTTTAGTTGACAGGTTAAAATGCTACCATAAATGAAAGAATAAATTTACGGTGTAAACAACACAAGGTTCAGAGTTGGCGTTGTCCAATTGTGCGTTGAATAATCCCAACACTTTTCGTTTGTTTCATTCAGTGGTTAAATTTTAATTACATCATCCATATTCTACAATGTCCCTACCCCACTCAATGTTATTTACAATGCAAACTAGAAAACAAGATTACATAATTCATATATTCATCAAGGTGATTATGAGCCTCGTTGATAAAAATGACACAAAGTACATCTTTCTGGAAGAAAACAAGTTTATTCTGACAGAGTGATATCGCTACTGCAGAATCATTATCCATATTCAATTCTAATTATCAATATCGATGTTCAATTCTAATTATCAATATTGATGTTCAATTTATTAAGTAGTGAAATTTTGATCTAAATTTTGTTGGTATTATATATCTAAGATTTTGTATTACCCGAAAAATTTTATCCCTAAAATTTTCAACTCAATTTTTTCATAAAATTTCACTAACTATTTGTCATTCTAACCTACCCTATCTTAAAGAAATGCAAATCTCAACTCAGGTCTACGTAGATAGTAACATCCTCATAATGATTTTAACCTTTAGTCTATTCTGTTATTGTGCATTGTCTTACACAATATTAATAACCTAGTATAACGAGCACATCAAGGAAGATATATGACTAGAATTGGATCAAGCTGGATAAACACCTGGTGATTCAATTTGATATTATCATTTCACAGGGTGATTATCTTATCGTTGGGTTACTTGTCGTATCTATACTTTTATTAAACAAGACTGATGTCAACCTTAGCGGTTTTTGACAAAGGATTGATGTGCTATCAATTTTGTTGCATCATTGTTATTTAATTAAGGTCACAGAACTTAAATTATGATCAAACCTAGAGGATGTATCTAATAGTTGAAAAAATGAAACACACAATGTTTGGATTACGTCTGATGTGGTTAATCTGTTCTCGTTGTACTACAGAGGTATCATAGTCATAAAACGAACTTTCCAAATGGCTTGATGTTGTATGATGTATAGCGTTGACATTAATGAGGATACTATTGTTGATACATATCGATACAATCCAGAACAATACTTAGCATCTCAGTTTTCACAAGTTTAAGTACGCAGTAAAACTGAATGAAAGATATGTATATATTATTTAGATTATCTTTAATTACATAATCCTCGTTCTTAATTGGTCATCCTTCGTTAGTTAAGTTAGGGTTAGTACATGTTTAAGTAAAACAATAGTTTGAATGTGTCAATTGTTTACAAAGTGTTAGAGATGTCTCCTTCTATGTGTACTTGAAGATTTGCCTTTTCCAAGAGTCTTAGGTGTTACCTTATGGTTAGGAATTGTTATCTAAAAATATAATTGAGAAAATGTTATTATGAACCATTAACCAATCTACTATGCTTTTAATTTTAATCAAGAGATACAATGTTGGGTGTGTAATGATTAAATTCAAGAAGAATATATATATATATATCGACTTAATTGATGTAGTGGGTTAGGTCGTTACATATGGTATCATCGTTGATTCAACCCGTGAGTTGGGATCACTATGGCTTCCATTGATTTTATATTTGATTATAATGTTGCTAATTAAGTTGACTTGTATTCATTCAGTTAATCATGGTTAGAGTACTTCGCGGAGGAAGACTATGGGGTGCTAGGGGAGGAGGCACGTTGCCCCGAGTAGCATCCATGCTCGAGGGGTCTAACCCCTAGTGAAATGAACAAGTTGTTGGGAAGGAACAAATAGTTGTGGGTGATGTGATTAGGCTGATGAGGTCCTTTCAAAGGATGTTTGAGGCACTGATCAACCGTTTGGATAGATATGAGGCCAGGGCACCGGAACCCCCTGAGGGTCCACCGCGTGCTTTGATCGGTATTGGGAGCATTCACCGTGAACTCAGGAAGGTCAAATTTCCCATGTTCTTTGGTGCCTCGGATGACGCAGCTGCTGAGGCATGGTTGGAGAATATGGCGATGTGCTTTGAGATTCGCGACTATAACTCCAACATGAAGGTCCGCATAGTAGTTTTCAACTGAAGGGGAGCGCTCTTCTTTGGTGGAAGATGGTCCTTCCATAATCGAACATGGCCATCGAAGAAGTGTCATGGGAATTGTTTGAGGAATGGTTCCAGGAGAGGTATCTGTTTGAGGAATTCATTGAGCATCAGGTCAACGAGTTCAACTCCTTGAGATAGGGTAGTTGTATGGTGCCCGAGTACAAGGCTCATTTTATGGAGCTTCTTCAGTATGCTCTGTACATGAATACCTAGAAACTTAAGGTTGAAAGGTTTATTTTTGGCCTTAATGTCATCATTTGTGCAAAGTTTAGGATTTTGATGCCTCAAACCTTGAATGATGTTGTCCAGAAGGCCCTCATAGTAGAGGAGGAGATTATCAACGGGGGTCAGAGGAGGACTCTAGTGAGACTAGCGAGGTATGTGTTATCTAGTGTGCAACAACATCGGACACCATCTAGACATTCACCAGGATATCATGGTTTCCATAGAGGATCCACTTTCACTAGACCTTGGTGACCAATGCCTCAGTAGAAAAATCCTTACCAAGGACCATAGCACCAACAGTAGCGTCGACCGCAACAACAACAATTTAGGCATGTTCAACAGAACAGACTAAGGTTCAAGACCGGTGCATCGTCAGCTTCTACTTTGGGTACCAGGAGTATTGGATGGAAGAAACGGTGTTGGACAGTTGGGGAGCCAAATTACCGGCATGAATTCCTAGTGGAAAGGACTAGACCATATGGATCAGTCGAACCCACTACCATGGGAGATTTGGGAAAGGCCCATCAGATCTATGCAATGGTGAATAACCACTAGGTAAAGCACTAGTCGACCATTCTCGAGATGTCAGGTACCATCGCTAACCATACCCTTACCATTTTGATATATCTAGGTGCTATGGAGAGTTTTATTTCTGGTGCAATGCTAAAAACAATTAAGGTAAAGGAAGTCAAACATGACAAGTTTATCTTTTTATAAATGTCTTCTAGAGCCAAACAAATGGTTGGAGGGAATTGTACGGGATATAGCCTTAACCTGGGAAAGTTTGTCACCAGGGCCAACCTATATGTCATGATCTTAGGATCTTATGATGTTGTGATCGGTATGGATTGGTTGGAATTTCATGAGGCAATACTCAACTGTAAGGTGAAATGGTTGAGCTTAGTCGATGATGAGGAACAAAGACACATGATTGTAGGTCAAAA
The DNA here is from genome assembly GCA_000966675.3 of Picea glauca. Lineage (NCBI taxonomy): Eukaryota > Viridiplantae > Streptophyta > Pinopsida > Pinales > Pinaceae > Picea > Picea glauca. The sequence continues at coordinate 1,081,171 of JZKD02S1067874.1, forward strand.
CCAAGGATTTTCCCTGAGCTTCATCTCTTCCTTGTAGCTACGAAAGAGCATGCGTAAGGGATGTAAGCTTTATACGATCCTTGTGTGAAACGAGAAGGGAGTAGCATAATGTGTAGAACACCTTCTTGTGGTGAGATATTTTGCAGACATATTCCTTGAGGATTTACCTGATATGTTGCCAAAGAAGGAATTGGAATTTACCATAGACCTAAAATCGGGGATTGAACCGATAGCAAGAACACCTTATCGGATGTTGACCCTAAAGTTACAGGAGTTGAAAATGCAATTGAGGGAGTTGTTGAACCTAGGACTTATACATCTAAGTGTGTGACCATGGGTTTCCCCTGTTATTTTCATATGAAAGAAGGATGGTTCATGGATACTATGCATTGACTACCGTCAACTCAACAAGGAAACGATCAAGAATCAATACTCGTTGCCAAGGATTCATGATCTGTTCGATGGTGTTTTCAAAGATTGACTTGAGATCAGGGTATCACCAGTTATAGGTCAAGGAGGATGATGTCCCTAAGACCACCTTTAAGACGATTTTTGGAAATTACAAGTTTATTGTTCTACATTTTGGACTGACAAACACCCCTGGGGTACTTATGAGTTTGATGAATGGGGTGTTCTGCGAATACTTGGACAAGTTCATCCAATTATTCATTGATGGTATTTTGATTTACTCTCGGATGATGGAGGAGCATGATGAGCAGTTGTGCTTGGTACTGCAGTGTCTATGAGAGGACAAATTGTATGGGAAATTGTCTAAATGATCGCTTTATCAATCAAATATTCACTACTTAGGGCATGTCATCTCCGACAAAGGTATAATTGTGGATCCAACAAAGTTCAAGGCTAGTATGGAATGGCCTATGTTGATGAATTTTCCCGAAGTGCATAGCTTCATGGACACAAACTTCTTGGTATGCACTGACACATCCAAGGAAGGCTTACATGGTGTCTTGATGAAAGACAGTTGAGTGATCACTTACATCTTGAGAAAGTTTAGAAGGCATGAGGAGAAATATGTGACGCATGATTTGGAGTTGTTAGCCATTGTTTATGCCTTGAGAGTTTGGAGACACTACCTTATTGGAAGGAAATTCAAACTAAAAATTGACCACTATAGACTACAACACATATTTACACAAAGCGACTTAAACGCTCGACAACGATGTTGGTCGGAATTTCTTAGCGAGTATGATTTGAAGATTACTTACATAAAAGGAACAGTGAAAATAGTGGCGGATGCATTGATTCGGAGACCACATATATTTTTGGTGATGCCTCTTTAGATTAATCTACATAAAAATATTCTAAATTTATAGTGCGACGATGACTGGTACAAAGAGGTCAAGGATTATATCAGACAAAACACAAAGATGGTACCAAAATTTTAAGGATTTACTATGGAAAATGATGGATTATTGATATTTAAAAGTCGAATTTACATACCTCCCAACGATGAGTTCAAGAATTTGATCCTAAACAAGGCTCACAAAGCAATGTACATGGCTCACCCAGTAGTCACGAAGATGAGGGCAGACATTGAACCCTTATTCTTCTGTAAAGGAATGAAGCCAGACATAGTCAACTACGTGGTGATATGTCTAGAATGTCAGCAAGGGAAGGCTGAACATAGACATCCGACATGATTACTACAACAACACGCTATTCTAGAATCAAAATGGGAGGTCATTTCGATGGATTTCCATTGATGGAAAGGAGACATGACTCGATTTTTGCGGTAGTTGACACTCTGACGAAGAGTTCTCATTTTATTCTTGTGAGTACGACGTATTAGGCACTTAACATAGCTAGAGTTTTCATCAGTGAGATTTTGAGGTTGCATGGTGTGCCTAAGAGGATTATATCTGATAGAGGATCGATGTTTATAGGATGATTTTTCACTAGTTTCCAAGAGGCCTTGGGAACCTAACTTAACTTTAGTATTGCATATCACCTAGAGATAGATGGGTAGACCAAAAGAAAAAACCAAATCTTGGACGACGTGTTGCGTGCGTACATTATGGACCAACAAAAGAGTTGGTAAGAGTTCTTTCCATTGGTAGAGTTTGCATACAACAAAAGTTATCAAAGCACCATTAAGATGGCACCTTTCGAGTTTCTTTATGGGTGACCATGTCGAACGCCTTTGAGCTGGTATCGTCTTGAGTATAGAGCCCTAATGGGACCAAAAGTGATCCAAGAAATGGAAAATAAAATGAAAATAATAAGACAAAGGATCAAGGAAGAACAAAATCAACAGAAGAGTTATGCTGATGTGCAACGTGTTGATCATAGTTATGAAGTAGGCGATCGAGTCTTCTTGCAGGTGAAATTTCAAAAAAGTTTGATCAAGTTTGGAAAGCATGCTAAACTCTCTCCTAGGTTTGTGGGATGCTTCGAGATTTTTGAAAATAAGGGGACCATGGCCTATCGACTAGCCTTGCCTGATTCTTTGAGGCATATGCACGATGTTTTTCACAAATTTGTTTTGAGACATTATGTTTGTGATCCTACACATGTTATTAACATGAGTTCCTTGCAGTTATTAGATGACTGTGCGCTCATGGAGGATCCAATCCACATCATGGACCATCAAAGTTGAAAGCTACGATGTTGAATAGTAGATCAAGTCAAGTTCCAGTGGGACAACTATAGTCCACACTCGGTGACCTCGAAGGATGCATATGATATTCATCAACAACTTGCATTTTTGTTTGATAACTAGACATATGATACTGTGATACACTTTATTTTGACACCTACATACTGTGAAACTTTGGGACAAAGGTTAAAACAAGAGGGTTTGTATGTAACATCCCACTCTTTCCAACACTAAGAGGACTTATTCTTTGAGGACACTTGCGCGAAAGTGATCTGGGTCATTATATTATTGGATGTTTTGAGTATGATTATGAGATATTTTGGATTTGATGATATGTTATTTTTGTCGTATTTACATCAACAGGTGCTATTGATGAGGTTCTCCTGAGTGTGCAAGACTCTGGATGTTGAGGATGTTGAGGCATCAATGAAAACCCTTGGACTCCAGATCGAGTTAGAGAGTAGATTGTTAGGGTTTGAATGTTGTTGATGTGACATTTGTACATATGACTATATATTATGATGTTGATTGTTATTGCCAACATGATTCATTGATGGATGTAAGCTAACGATAACTTTCCGATGAGACTCACATTTGTATTGAAGGGGTCATGCATGAAAATCAAAGACATGACGAAGAGGTGTGGCAACATCCCTTCCACAACCTACTAGCACTCCTACCATGGCACAATCTGTAGGTTAACGATTACCTAGTTCTAGAAGACCCACAATGTCGTGATGGAAGACAGTGACAGTCATTCACGATGATTCTAAGGGGTGCACAATAAGGTAGGGTCCTTATTCCTTAGAGGCCCTTAGTCTTCCACAAGATCACCTAATGGATTATTGACTCCAGGGGTTTGACGTCTACCAAATTCATTCAAGAGGTGAGTGGCACCATTGGTGCACATAGTTCTTCTTGAAGGGCACGTCGTGCAAATAAAATGGAAAGAGGCAAGTGGCACCTTTGGAGCATGTAGTGCGTTTTGAAGGAAATGTTGCGCAAATAAAATAGAAGGAGGCCAGTGGCACCCTTGGAGAATGTAGTGCATCCTAAAGGGCACATCATGATTTTAACTTGTAAGTAAATAAACCTAGTACCTAGAAAACTATGCCTCCTTAGGACCTGGTCGACCTTAAAATGAGTGATGTGATAAGTAAAGTTTAATGACTAATTTTCCCTTAAGAACTATTGCCAAGCCTAGTGAATTGAAAACCTAGGTCTTAGTAGAACCTTAGAACAACAAAAAAAAACTAATTAGACATATGACCGGATTAAAGTGGAAATTTTAATTTCCTAAGGTTCCTTTTATAAAATTTTAATTCACTAAGATTCCTTTTATAAAATTTTAATTCACTAAGGTCCTTTTTATAAAATTTTAACTCACTAAGGTTGTTTTTATAAAATTTCAATTCACTAAAGGTTATTTTATAACTAATAAGAGAAATTCAAACTTTAACTATTAAAGTAAAAATTATAATGGAGGATTAAATTAAAAAAAAAAGAGTAAATGGATGTTTGTCTAAAATTGCTAATTTTGAACTTAGTTAAACAAAAACAAAAAACAAAAAAGGGAAACTAAAAGAAAAAGGGAAACTAAAATAAAAAGGGAAACTTAAAGAAAAGGGGAAACGTAATAGAAAAAGGGGAATGTTTAACTTAGTAACGAATCTAGCCTTGGAACTTTCTATTTATGAACTCAAATAAGATTTAAGTAAGGTGTAATTCATTTAAGAATTGTAAGGGAATAATTAGACACCGAGAATATTTTTTAGGAACTCTTTTAACTGGGTGAGGGAAATAGACAAATTTAATTAATTAATAAAATTGATTTTTTGGTGCAACTAGGGGACTGAGCAACATGTGTACAGGGGAGGTTTTTCAAAATTAATTAAATGAAAAAGGGAATCTAATGAGGGTTTTGGGAAACTAATGACTAATAAAACTCTATAGAAAGGATGGTGGAGGAGGAGTGTGGATCACATTTGGCTTGTGTAATGTTATGCTGCTGAAATTTTATCTTGATTGAAATTTCTCTTGTGGGAGTTGGGATACCCAGCTTGGGTAATGAGTGGTAGCTCGACTTTGTGATGCAAGATGGGTGCTAGAATTATCTAGTATTGTGTACGTGACCCCTTTGTGGCTTGGGGGGATCAGGGGAAATAAGAGTACCCATAGCTTTGGCTAGGAGGTACCGATGAGGTCTCATTAGTCAGCAAAACGGAGCTGGACGGAGCATGAGTGTGGGACATTCACTTTTGGTTCTTTGCATTTGGCTACAGTACCCATGTGCTTAATTTGTATTAAATAATAGCACAATTTATTGTTCATGCATTTATTTATTGTCAAAATCTCACTTGCGTAGATGTTGTTAAAATAAAAAGACTCATTTAGTTATGCATATGAAATTCTATCTGGGTGATACTGCGTCGTGTGAAATTACAAAAGGGTCACTAAATTTTTGTTTCTGAGCTTTGCTTGATTACATCCTTTTATTGGAGTTTTCGATTATGGTTAGGAATTTTATTGCATTGTATTGTTATCAAGGAAGACAGAGTTTTGGTCTCGGGCCATTATTTTATTTTACTTTACGTTTTATTGTTGTTTTAATTTTTGTAAGTAACAGTTGTATAAAAATCCTTAAAAAAACCATATTTACAATATCATCAAAAGTTATGGACTGTAATAACTGAATTTTCCCGAAGGGAAACCAGTTCATCCATCCAGTCAAAGTAAAGCTAATTGTCTTAATCTACCAGTTTGAGAATGACAACACTTAAACATAAAAAATATAGTCTCCATAAAACAACATATCAAACATGGTCATGGGCTCCATGAGGCAAAAGAAAATCAAACACTTGGTTAAGCTAACATAAATACACCTATTCCAGTCATGCGGTTATCTTATAGAAAGGCCACGCGAACTGGGAGGTGGCAAAGCCCGTTGGGTCCACAACTTCCTCTTCAACGATTGTCCCTCCCATCTTCGTGTGCTTGTGCATGGCAACGCCCATGTCGACATTGTCTCCCACCCTTTATTCTTTGGCCCATGTACCCCTCTCCTCCATGGCCTCGTACAAGGTCATTCTTGTGTCCACGTCGCCTCCAAACCCTTCCTCTTTGACAAATGTCCCTCCCCCTTCCATGAGAATGTGCATGGCAATGCCCGAATCGTCTTCATTGCCAACCCTTGTATCTTATGCTCCTCCATCCCCTGATAATATGTTTTTCCTCCCTCTGTATCTTCTCTTTCTTCTGGTGGTGAGTGGAAAGCCCCCTGCAGAGTGGAGAGAATTTGGATGAGCGTTGAGGCCTTTCCGTCCATGATTTCCAATCGAAACTGAAGGTCATCCAAGCCTTGTCATGGTTCAAAGACCAGACCTTGCAAGATAGCAAGGTTATCTTGTAATTGTGAGCTGGGTACTGAATCTGAGAAGGAATGAGGCCCTGGTTATAGTCCCAAGAAATTTGGTGGTGCTCCCAGGTGAGGTCGACTGGATGGGTTCTCTTGCTTGACTCTTGCACTCGTTGGTGAATTGGGTGGGACTGCAAGAAATGACAATGAGGATGATGTCAAATCAAAAGAAGGCCCCGTGTTGAAACCCAAGGAATTTTCAAAGAGGGAAATCCATTCCAGTCAGCTTCCAGAGGGTGATGAGAGGAATGGGAGGTCAATGGGACTTTGTCGAGACTATGAATGATAAGAGTGCAAGGAATATGAAGTCGGTGACGAATTAGGTGATGGTGTAAGAGGGGGTCTGAGAACCACTCACAGTTGGGTTGGCTTCCAGGCGGAGCCGCACTTTCATTTTCCCCTTTTCCTTGGCATTCTGGTGGCACTGAGGGAAAATGCAAGAGTAGGGAGGAAGCACAGGTAACGAAGGTGTAGCTGGAAGTGATGTATTTTGCAGTGGGTATCAGTGTTGGAAGGGAACCTCTGCAAATGAAACTGGCAGGAGGCATGGCATCGAGGCTGTTGAAGGAGGCAAAGGAGCATGAGTGAAGTAAATTAAAATTCATGGCTCTTTGCCATCGAAAAGACAACAAGTCGAGGCTAGGTACACTGAGAGTAATGGTGCCTAGGCCTACATAGGTAGGGATTAAATGCATCAGGGTGGTGGGATGGTGTGCCATGCTCTTTTCACATGGCCATCGCTATGCTAGCCACTTTGCACCCCTTCCTGGTAACATCTGTCCTACACTGGCACCCCATCTGGGGTGCATTTTATTGTTTTTAATACAAATAAATTGTGATTTTATATTTTGTTCCTTTATCCTTTAAGTTATTAGTCTGTGCCTGAGAAGTCGGCTAGGATCCGAATCGACTTTCTTTCACTCCATTGTTAAATATTTAGATTCAAATGCTCTGCTTTTTTGTGCATGGATAATAAATGTAGGATCATTTCTCTACCCAACAACGAATTCTCCCCTGGGTGTTTATTCCCTCCTTGGCCTCTGTGATTATATTGATATTTTTCTTTGTGTTTGATTCTCTGTGTTTGATTTTCAGTGTTGTATTGATTCTCTGCGTTTGGTTTCTCTGCATTTTGATTTTCATAGTTGTATTGATTCTCTATGCATCGATTCTCCACATTTTGATTTTCAGAGTTGCATTGATTCTATGCGCATTGATTCCTTTCATTTTATTTTTATTATTGTTCTCCATAGAGAAGATTTGGATGAAATTCTGTGTTGGAAAATCATTGGCATTCTCTCTAATCGTTGGAATTCATTGGAATAAAAGGAGTTGATTGACGAATCCTTGCTATGCTGCATGTTTTCCATTTGACAAATCATTGTTTTTCTTTACATATTTCATGTTGGAAAATTTTTGATGTTCTTCAGTTATTCCTTATATATATTTCTATAAATTTGAAGTTAAATCGTTCACTAGTTGCAATAGTTTGATGGAAATTTTATTACTGTAAATTCACGATTTAATGTGGGTAGCAAATTCTTTCCCACCTAGAAGCTATTGGTGTTTTTCTAAACCGGTTATAGTTCGTTTCCCTAGAACTCCTATCACTGTCTCATTGTTCTTATGGCAGTGTATTTGTATTCCCAGTTAACCGTATGTTTATTCCTCTAGTTAATTCCTATAGAACTTAAGTTGATTTCTATAGAATGGACCAATCCCTTAACTTTCAATGTATTACTAAGTTGATTTATTATAGGCACAATGTATTTTAAATGTTAGTTGATGGGTTAGAATAGCGCCATAAACGACAAAGTAAATTTACGGTGTGAACAACACAGGATTCAGAGTTGTCGTTGTCCAACTATGCATTGACTAATCCCAATAGTTTTTGTTTGTTTAATTGAGTGCTTAAATTTTAACTACAGCGTCCATATTCTACAGTTTCCCTGCCATAATTAATTTTATTTACAATGCAAACTAGAAAACAAGATTACATAATTCCTATATTCATCAAGGTGATTATGAGCCTGGTTGATAAAAATGACACAATTTTCAACTCAATTTTTTCATAAACGTTCACTGACTATTTTTCATTCTAACCTACCCTATCTTAGAGAATCATAAATCTCAACTTAGGTCTAGGTAGATAGTAACATCCTCATAATGATTTTAACCTTTAATTTATTCTAGTATTGTGCATTGTCTTACACTATATTAATAACCTAGTGTATCGAGCACATCAAGGAAGAGATATGACTAGAATCAGATCAAGTTGGATAAACACTTGTTGATTCAATTTGATATTATTATTTCATAGGGTGATTATCTTACCATTGGGTTACTTGTTTTAGGTATACTTTTATTAAACAAGATTGATTTCAACCTTAGTGGGTTTCGACAAAGGATTGCCGTGCTATCAATTTTGTTGGATCATTGATATTTAATTAAGGTCACATAACTTAAAATATGATCAAACCTAGAGGATCTATCTAATAGTTGACAAAATGAAACAAACAATGTTTGGATTGCATCTGATGTGGTTAATCTCTTGTTGTTGTACTAGATAGGTATCATAGGCATAAAACCGACTTTCCAAATGGCTTGATGTTCTATGATGTATAGCGTTGAAATTAATGAGTATATTATTGTTGATACGTATAGATACAATCCACAACAATACTTAGTGTCTTAGGTTTCACGAGCTTAAGTACACAGTAAAACTAAATGCAAGATATTTATATATTATTTAAATTATCTTTAATTATGTAATCCTTGTTCTTAATTGGTGATCCTTCGTTAGTTAACTTAGGGTTAGTACATGTTTAATTCAAATGATAGTCTCAACATTTCGATTGTTTACTAACTTTTATAGATGTCTCCTTCTATGTGTACTTGAAGATTGACCTTGTCCAAGAGTCTTAGGCATTACCTTATGGTTAGGAATTGTTATCTAAGAATATAATTGAGGAAATGTTATTATGACCCATTAACCAATCTACTATGCTTTTAATTTTAATCAATGGATACAATGTTGGGTCTGTAATGATTAAATTCAAGAAGGAAAAAAAAATTCCACTTAATTGATGTAATGGTTTAGGTCATTACAAGAAAATGCTTCATCAATCCTAAATCATTGATTTCAAATTCCTTCTTCATCACTACTTTGAATTCATCTATGGCCATATTTCCAGTAAATATCATATCATCTAAATATAAACAACCAATCAATATTTTACCTTGTTGATCCTTCTTGATGTATAATGTTGGCTCGTTGTTTCTTCTATTGAAGCCATTTATGAGAAGATAAATATATATTTGATTATACCAAGCTTTGGGTGTCTGCTTCAAACCATTTAATGCCTTCTTAAGTTTGTATACCTTGTGTTGTTGTCCATAAATTTCATAACCTAGGGATTGATTCACATAAACTTCTTCACTCAGAATTTTGTTTAGAAATGCAGATTTAACATCCATTTGATAAACTAGCCAACTTTTATTTGATGCTACAACTAAAACTTCTCTAACTGTGTCAAGACTTGATACAGGTCCATAGGTTTCTCCATAATATACTCCATGATGTTGTATACAAACTCTTGCTACTAATTTGGCCTTCTGTTTTTGAAGTTCTCCTTTTTCATTAAATTTTGACCTATATAACCATTTAAGATTAATACTTTTTTTACCTTCTGGAAGTTACACCAGTCCCAAGTGTCATTTTTCTCAATGACTTTTATTTCTTCATCCATGGATTTTACCGAAGATTCTTCCTTGATTGCATCTTCAAAGGATTTTGTCTCAAATGAAACAAATGCATAAAGTGAATCCAGATCTAGTGGTCTGGTGTGATCATATATTTCTTTCAGATTTCTTATTTTCTGCATTTTTAAAGAGGCAATTGTAGGATTTGAATCACTACTTTAACAAGGACATATTCTTGGTTGTCCTGTCTCTTCTGTTGAATCATGAGCTACTAATGTTATCAATCTAGGAGTTATGGGAGATGGGGATTGTTCTGCTGCTACTTGTTCTTTTATTTGTGTTGATAGAAAGAAACCGCCAACCATTTTCTCATCCAAATTTTTTTCTTCTTGAAACTAAACATCTCTTCTAGAAAAAAGTTTCTTTGTAACTATGTTTTACAGTCTATATGATTTTGAGTGCACAGTGTAGCCAATAAACAAACACTTCTCACTTTTATTGTCCAACTTTCTTCTGATTTGATCAGGAATGTGTGCATAGGCTATGAAACCAAATACATATAAATGAGATACATCTTGTTTTCTATCATTCCATGCTTCATAGGAAATCATTTCCTTCACAATTTTTTAAGGTGCTCTATTCGATATATAAACATAACATGACACAACTTCAACCGAATACTGGTTTGGAAATTTGTTTCCCTTCAACATGCTCCTTGGTATATTTAGAATGGTGTAGTTTTTTCGTTCTACTACAGAGTGTATCTGGGGGTAAATTTACTTTGGATGCCTTCTTCCCTTCAATATTCTGCAAATGAATTTGAATTGTATTCATATCCTCTATCATATCTGAGCACTTTCAAATTTTCTCCTGTCTGGTTTTATGCCATAGCTTTAAATTCATTGAATTTGGAAAAAGTTTCAGATTTATGCTCAATGAAATATACCAATGACATCCTGCTAAAATCATCAGTGAAGGTAAAAAAATAATAACTCCCCCCTATAGATTATGTTTTTACAGGACCACACAAATATGTATGAACTAGTTCTAGGGGTGCACTAGCTCTGTATGTGGCAGTGGAGGGGAAAGCATCTCTCCAGTGTTTTCCTAGGACATGATTTTCACACAAATGATTATGATATTGTCTGGTAGGGAAATGTTGGACCATAGACTTCTTGTACAAGTTAAAGATAATATCAAATGACAAATGACCAAATCTGTAATGCCACAACTATGACTCATCGATTTTAACAACAATATAAGACTCAAGATTAAAAACATTTTTTTACTTAATAGGATACATACGGTTTGGGGTCATTTGAACTTTAGCAATAATATGGTCACTAGGAGGTTTATCATGGATAACACAAGCAAAGCACTGAAAAATATCATTGTATCCATTTTGAGATAGATGGCCTATGCTAATGATATTGTGTTTTAAACCATGGACATAATACACATCCTGGATATCCTTTTTCTTATTTTGTCTAGAAAGAATAGAAATTGTACCCTTTTCTTGAACATTTACAAGGTGATCATGTCCTAACTTAACTCTATTCTTGACAGAATCATCAAAAAAATAAAATAATGTTTTGTTACCCGTCATGTGTGTAACATCCCTCTGTTGCGAGCACATGTTATCGACATATTATTTGGGGACACTTATGTGCAAGTGATCGGGTTATAGTACATGGTTATTGCTTTGCTTATGGATTCTTATAATGATCTTGATGGATTATGATTAAATATTACTTGCCATATGTGTATTGACATATGATATTAATGAGTTTTCCCTGAGTGTGCAGGACATTGATGGAGTTTGTATGTTGATGACATCAATGGACCTCCTTGGAGTTTGGATTGATGCATAGGGTGGATTGTGTTTGTTTGAGTATTTCATTTATGCATATGTGACATATGATCGATTATAGTATGACTTTGTATATGGATCATTGACAATGTTTCATTGATGGATGTAGGCTGACGATTTTTTTCTAATATGAATCACATAAGGAGAAAAGGGGCTATGGACATAGACCAAATATTGAGGGATAGGTGTGGCAAAGTCCAGGTCACAGCCTACTAGCACTCCCTTTGTGGCTTGAATTGTAGGTTAACGATTACCTAGTTCAAGAGGTCCACAACGTCGTGAGGGCAGACTAAGACAGTCGCTCACAAAAATTTATAAGGGGCATGTAATAAGGTAGGGTCATTATTCATTAGAATCCCTTAGTCTCTCACAAGGTCGCTCGAATGGAGTGTCAAGTAGAGGGGTTGGAAAACTACCAAAAAGAGTCAAAGGAGAGTCTCACCCTTGGAGCACGGAGTGCATCTTTAAGGGAATGTCACGTAAGGAAAATTTGAGTCAATGGAAGTAAGTGACCTAGAAAACGTTAAGCGAATATTCAAACCTTGTAAAATATTTAAACATTGTGAGATTTAATTAATTAATTAATGAAGGATGGAAATTATTAATTTTAAATATCCAAATGAATGTTTAAGCCTATTCAAAAATTAAGCCTAATTCTATTTTTGTTGAGAATACTAAAACTAAATTATAAATTACATAAAATAGGAAAGAGGTAAATTAGTTTGAGAAATTAATATAATACACGTGTGCAGGAAATACCATATTGAAATTTAAGATAAGAAAGGAATAAAGTATAACATAATGTGTACACATAGAAAGGTATCTAGAGTCTAGTTAACACTAGTATAAATAGAACAAGATTCTTATTTTAACTCAACTCAGATTTTGTAAGGCGTCAATCCTTAAATGGGAATAAAGAGAATAAACAGACAACTATGAGCGATTTAAGGAGGGTTTTTAGGATGGGTGAGAAAAATTAAATTAATTAAAAGCAAATGTGGAATTACTTGTGCAATTTAGGGAGACGATGACAAGTGTAAGGAGGAAATAATTCTAAATTATTTAATTAAAAATCGAATTAATTGTGCAAGAGGGCATGTGTCATGGATAATTTCTATAAAACAAATGGTCTAGATGAGAAATGGATTGCATTGGTTATGGGTAAAGTTACGCTGCAAAATCAGGATATCCAGCTTGATAGGGAGTGGTGGATCTACCTTGCTAGGAAAGATGGGAGTTATAGGATTTATGGTTGTGTGTGTGTGGCCCCTATGCGGCTCAGGGGGCTAAGGGGGAAGAAAAATACCCCTAGCATTGGTTGGGAGGTACCGGTAAGGTCGGGTGACTAGCAACCATAACCAAGGAAGTAGCTCAAGTGCTAAAGGACATATGCAAAATTCTCTTCATCTGTATCGGTACTTTATAATTGTATTTTATTATAATAAGAGTAAATTGTTAATTAGAAATTGCAAAAAAAAATTAGCGTTATGTTGAAACTATAATTGATTTTGCGGTGGTTGAATGTACCTGGTATGATTCTGAATTGAAGTTGGAGTTCATTGCTTTTAGTTTAAAATAGGAATAAATGTTCATGGTGTGATTATGAATAGAAATTTGAGTTTATTTCTTTTATTTTGAAATAGGAATCCAATTTATTATCGTTGTCAATCACTATACAGACCCAGACCCTATCCCATGAGTAATCACTATACAGACCCAGACCCTATCCCATGAGTTAATTTCTGCGAGTTAAAGAAGTACTTAATTATAGAACATTTGTCGTTGCAACACTAGTTACTGGAATTTATCTGTCTACTCTCCATCGAAGGTCCCGATTGTTCGACTGGTCACCTTCCTTTTGCATCACGATTTGAACACCTATTGAGCGTTGGTCACCTTTGGATTGATGCACCCTTTTTATTTAGGCGCAGTCTCTTGCTGGAATTTCCATACAGGTGTTTTGATCCTCGACTTAGATGCAGGTTGATATATAGGAATATCCTCCCCTCGTGGTCTACGGATCTACGCGTCCTCCCCTCAGCGTATAATCTAGATGCCAACAAAAAAAAGTAGCAAAAAGCGTGTAGAACTGTTGGAAGCCGTCCTTGTCACCTATATTTTAATTCCTTTGGATCTCACCCTAAACAATTCGATGGGAGTTAAAATCCCAGAAATCGTGGAGATGGCAATTCGACATTTGGAGATGGATAGGAGTTAAAATCCCAGAAATCGTGGGGTATTTAAAGGTTGAAGCTTCGTCAACAATATTCTAGTAGCCCCAACACTGATTTCCCTTTCTCCCTTGTCGGTATTTAGTTTACCTTCAGTTTTGTGTTTTATAAAAATCCAAGAAGTAACGCAGTGCTGGATTCGATCTGTATCTATTTAACTGTTCTCGTATATGACGAACCCCGAGATATGAGGATTCCCATCAAACTCCTTTACTGAAGTTCGAGTCTCTGTTCGCCTCAAATTTTCATCTTTTTATCATTTCGTCTAGCGTCGACCGTTACTACGAATCTGGTATTGTCCCCACACCAGATTCATTCCTTAGATTGTTTATTTCCTTTGTTGACATCGTTCCTTGGGATTCTAGTAGTAGTTTTGGATCTCCCCATCTTCGAGGTACATCTCTGACAGTTAAGGACCTGCGAACTCGCGCCTGGAAGTCACCTGAACTTGACAAATATTATGTTGCCAACGCTTTCACTTTTTACTCTCTAGTGGCCTAGAAAAACTGCCCATCGGGCGTTAAATTGCTAAAGATCGATAGTTCCTACTTCAAATAGTTCGTAGCATAACCCTTGACTCCTGTTGTGTAGCGTTCATTTTACTTTCTATGGTAATTAGAAAAATAAACTTGCGAGGGTGAACTTTAAACATCCATATAAAAGGAGTGTTATGAATTGTCCTGCTAGAACAATACGATGTTACATCAAGACCTCTTGGAATGAATTTTTATATTAAGAATTTCATTATGGGACAATCTCAAATACATTTCAATCGGAGTTAGAACCATTAAAGTAAGGAATTGGGTTGGGTATAAGATTTATTTTCATAGTCGTGAGGATCCACTATTATGAATAAGATTGTTTAAGGATTTGAAGATTGGAAATTCCTTCCCTTTACACTAAATTTAATTTAAGCGCAATAAGTATAACTATAATAAGGATAGGCGTCACAATGAAGTATGTTAAGTATGTTGGGTCTAGACACTAAGATTAAATCCTTAGGCCTCTTTGAATTGTCAATGGGATTGATTGGGTCAAGAAGATTGTTAGTCTTAACCTTAGTCATTAAACCTTGATTGACACTTTTTGTAATTCTTGAAGAAATTAATCTAGTTTACCTCTCTTATAAATTTATAGTATTAAGGGTTGTTAGGTTGTTGATCTAGGAACGGTCTTATCATAGCTTAATTATTTGATTCCTAATTCATCATAACTGGCTATGTGAGTGGTGTAGAACTTGTTTTTATGTACATAATAAATTGTAGTTGGACTATTGTTGGAAGGTTTTATAGGCGAAATTGCATCAATTTAATTTAGATGTGTTACTGTAGTCTGATTGTTGCTAGAATGTATCGTAGGTGGTAATTGCGTCAATTAATAGATGTATGTTTGTAGTAGAATTTTTCTTTGCGCCATGAATTAAAATAGATGAATTACTTGTATGTTGGATTAGTGAGAGGGGGGGTGAATCAATAATAGAGAAATTTAATCATTTTTCACCATAAAATGCAAGTGTTATATCAATGTAGCATTATCATCCAATAGATGCAGAGTAAATAAACAATGAACAAATGAGAAATCACACACATACACAATACACCAGTGTTTTATGTGGAAACCCAAAGCGAGAGAAAACCACAAAATGTTTTTTCTTATATGTATTTAAGAATTATATTCATTGGAAGCACCAACTTCCTTTGTTTTCCAATTGCAATTGGAAGGAGGTTGCAACCCCCTAATTTCTCAACTTACAACCTGAGGGAAGCTCCAAATCCCCAATTCTTGATCTACAACCAGAAGAAGGCTACCATCCCCTATGTTCTCTGGCTACAACTGGAAGGTGGCTACAACCATCTATCCTTGCCCCGTCCAACTGCCCTGACATAGAAGTAGAATGATAGAACCACTGTCACACTATCACTGTAAGATATATTGTTGTAAAATTGTACCAATCAACGTGCACCAAACAACCTGTACCAATAACCTGAACCATGCATCAACCTGTACCTCAAACTGTAATCAACTTGTACCATAAAAAAGTGCATCAACCATGCACCAACTTGTACCTCAACCTGCACCATGAACAAGTGCATAAACCATGCATCAAACCATGCATCAAACCTGTACAAATAATATGTCACAACAACCTGTCAAAACAACCTATCACGACAACATGTTTCATCAAACTTATCAACCAAATAAAATTTACTCACCAAGATCAATCACCAAGACAACTATCAAAGATGTGCATCAACCAAGCATAAGAAAACAACTCATAATCATCACCAAGATCAATATGTGCTTTTAATAATATACCAATACAAGTATGCTACATCATCCATAAACCATGTGTCAACAAAATTACTAACAAGTGTGTCCAACCATGTACCAAGTATGTACCAATCATGTATCAACTACTCATCAACTATGACTCATCAAGATGTACCAACATCATCAACTATACACTTCATGTATGTGTCAACTCATCAACTACTTGTCTCAATCATGTACCCAACATGTACCTCAACCAAAATCTCTCATAAATTTCGTAATCCAAATCTGATTTGTAACTCTATAATACACCTGGTGTATAAGATCACATACTTGCAAAGCTTCCTTAACATTAACAAGAAGAGACTATCATTTTCATCAAACTTTACTTTAGTCCCATATGACTAGTTTTGGATTAGTTAATAACCCTAACACGAAATAATCATAACTATGTACCTGTAATTAATAAACATATGAAAATAGTACACAATATTATTAATTGTGTTTTATGCAATTCCTCCAGGTGTCACTACTTGAAACCTCTCAGAAAATAATTTATAGAAAAAATGACATACCTTGTTGAATTCTTGCTTATTCTAGAGAGAAAAATTGTAGAGCGTTCCCCGCACGGAATATTTGTTTTATGGATCTGCAAATTTTACATAGAATATTACAAACTGTAATCTAACCAACACATTTTTTCTTACAGAATTTGGATCTGTTATGAAGAAGTTATGACGTTTTTAGCCGAACCACCTGTTTTAGACTAGTTTCAAGACTAGCCACAAACCCTATTTTCGACGGAGTGTAACTCCATAAATACAACGACCAACAGGCTAAAATTTTTACCACAACTACTTGGATTTGTTTTCTCAATTTCCTCCCAATTTCACAGTCTGAGTTATTCTTGAAAAAAATTTATTTCGAAAATGGTGAGATGACCTGGAAATAACATACCTTAGAAAGAATCATCAAAATAATTTATCCTCCCTTAAATTTCGGCCTTCTTTCCTTCACAGTCCCTTTGAAATTCGGCTTAGATATCCTTTCGTTACCTCAGTCACCTTTAGATATTCAATATTCTCAAGTGTGCTTAAAATTAGAGAGCTTTGCCTCTTATTTATACTTTCATGTAGCTTCCTCAAGGGGTTAGATTTTAACCATCTTAACCCTCTTTCCTTATTTTAGGGTTAACCCACTTCTAACCACTTGTCCAATTAGTAATTTATCCATTAACTTTATTATTTAAATAATTTATTTTGTATGCACTTTGACTTATAGTACACTCGTCGCTTCATTTTATTATTTACCTTCAAAAATATCTTAAACCACTTTGACTACTTTGACCTTTTGGGGCTTCTAGATGACTCATAAGGGTTATCCAACTTCACATGGCCATAAATATCTATCCATGAAGAGTTATGTGACATTCCACATACCAACGAAAATGTCATGACATGTACTATCCATATAGAATAGTCTTTCCTACAAATATATAAAAACTCATACCATTATACATGAAACAACCTTGGGTCCATTACACAAAACTTTGTGTGATGAGAATTCACTACCAGACTTTCTCCAAGGGTTGAAATAAATCACTAAGGGTTGACATCAATCTACAATATCACTCTCTAGTCATTGACATCAATTACAACCAACAATTCATATCAACTGTCCATCAACTTAACCCAACTTTCTAACAATACCCCCCTTTGGAATTGATGGCAACGCCAACATTGATGGAAACACTTAGTCATAATAACATTCTTTCTTATACTCTTCATCAATGTTTCTATCGATCCCCCTTTGACATCAATGGAAAATGGTATCTCCCTTTGGGGATGCTCCCCCTGACTGAACTCTCCTTGGGATGCTCACTCTCTCTACATGCCTTTGTGTTCTCTCTCCAAGCATTTATATCTTGCATTGGATAAATCTCTCCCCATTTTTCATCAATGGAAAAGGTATCTTTCCATCCGAGGTTCCTCCCCCTAACTGAACTGTCCTTGGGGATACTCCCCCTGACTAAACTCTTCTTGAAAGTGATCCCCCAACCTGGACTGTCCTCTTTATGGTGATTCATCATGTAAATATAAGACATATAATATAATAATTAAAAAGAATTCATTTTGGAGTAGAAATTACTCTGAGTCTCTAGCAAAGATACTCAAAGACTTCCCATGGAAGTGATTTTGTAAAGATATATTCCACTTGTTCTATTATGACCAGATATTCAACTCTGATTTTCTTCTCTACAACCTGTTCCCATAGAAAGTGATACTTGATTGGAATGTGCTTTGTTTTGGAGTGAATCACCAAGTTCTTTGAGATATTGATGGCGTTTTTGTTATCACAATAGATTGGAATTGGATCATCATACTCAACCTGTATATCTATCATAGTTTGTTTCATCCATAGAAATTGTGTACCACATGTTGCTGCTATAATATACTCTGCCTCGGCTATAGATAAGGATATTGATGATTTTTCTTTCTTAACCATGATACTTAATACTCACCTAAGTAGAACGCTGCTCCACTGGTGATTTTTCGATCATCAATGTAACCTACCCAATCTGCATCTGCGTAGCCAATAAGCGATAGATCCTTTCCTTTTGTATACCATAATCAAAACTCTTTTGTTCCTTTGAGATATCTGAAAATCCTCTTTACTTCTAATACATGTGATTCCTTTGGTGTTGCTTGAAATCATGCCACTTTTCCACCTGCCTGCATTACATCTGGTATGGATTTTGTCACATATAGTAAGCTACCAATTATTTACCTGCATTTCCTTTGGTCTGTAGACTTTGAATCATCATATTTTATCAACTTGCAACTTATTTTCATAAGAGTGGTAACTAGTTTGAAATCTTCCATTCCGAACCTCTTTAGAATTTTTCTGATATAATTAGTTTGAGCAATAAAAATTCCTTGCTTGCTTTGACATATCTGAAAACCTAGAAAGAAGGATAGTTCTCTGAGTAATGAAATTTCAAATTCATTATTCATGTTCTTTGCAAATTTCCGGCTTAATTTGTCATTAGTACTTCCAAAAACAATATCATCAACATAAATTTCAATTAATAAAATACTACCTTGAGTTACCTTGAAGTAGAGGTTGTTGTCTACACTTCCTTTCCATAGTTCATAGGGAGTTTTTTCATTGTCGTTTCTGAGCATTACTCTGTTTTGAATTTGAACTGATGTATTCACTGCATGTGTCCAAAAAACATCTGTCAATTTGGAATCCATTAGCATTGTTTGATCCATTTCCTATGTAATTATCAAACATTATGATAATGCTCCTTTATCTCTGAACCACACTCTGAACCAATATATGAATCCATTCTCTTCTCCACTATCATATATCTTTCCAAACCTGCTAAGTGTTCTTACGAATCCATCTTTGTTCATACTTTCCAAGACTCTACTTGTGCAATTGTCCAAAATGTTGACCCATTTATCACTATACTATCATGAAGTATTGAGTAATCTATCAAACTATACTTCTGCTAGTTGACTTCTCTGAATCTGTCTTCTCAAAATCTGCAGGTTACTCAAAGGATGGTTCTTTGGTCTGTCACATTTATCACATAAACTCCCCATGTCTAATATTCATATTACCTAGGAGTCTCTAATCCGGATGCCTCAGAACAATTTCTTCTCTGATGTGTATTCATCATCATATTCATTGGTATATTCGTCATCAAATTCATTGGTAGATTCATTATCTCTCTGAGTTATGAATTGTTTCTTTCTATCTGTGGATTCATATTTCACTACAATTCCTGAAAGTAAAAACTCTTGAACCTGTTCCTTATTTACCTGCCCTTCCTTTCTTTAAGTTATTTTCTAAACCTTTATGTATCTGACATCTTTTTGTTTCTCTGTAGAATTTTCTTCATATCATTTTATTTCCAATCTTGCGATCACTAGTACCTAGTCTTTGTTCACCCGTTCTTCCTTTTTTCTTATCCATACTTTCTTATATCTAATATCAATGCTCTCTTTCATGGAAGTATCAATCATGCTTCTACAATCACTGACTATGTGTCCATAGTTATGACATTTGTAACAATCAATGTTACCTGTGGCCACATAGGTACTTCTTGCTTGAACATTTCTTTTATAATCCCTGCAATCTGCAACCTTGTGTCAAAAATTAGTACAATAAAAACAATGACCATAAAATAAATTTTCATACATGGGAGTGAACGATATTCTTTGTGGTGTAGTCCTTCTAAATTTCTACATTGACTGATCTCATGATTGGATATTCTTTGTGGCTTGAACATATATGTTTTTTTTGAAGATTTATCTTCAATAGTTTTCTTATATTATGGTTGACCATGATTCCTTCCTTTGAGTACTTCTGCATAACTCTTTCTATTTTCTTCATTCTTCTTTTCTAGCAATTTAGAGTGTTTTTCTTCATTCTCTGTAACTAATTTGGATGTTTCTATCTCTTCAACATTATTTTTGAGCTTGACGATTTTACTTATGAATGTGAAAACTTCTTCTTTATTTAATATATGAAACTTCATGACTTCTTTTGTTTTCCTCGCTTCTTCAAGTTGAATTTTTAATGTGATTATTTCTTCTTCAAGTAATTTATTTTCTTGAAAAAACTCTGACTCAAGTTGGTTTAGATCGTTAGTTCTTTCCTTAATATGATTTGTCACTATATTATCTCTCATTTTTGCTTCTTCCTTTTGTGCTTCTATGTTTGTTTCCAAACACTACTTTTGATATTCAAGATTTTATTCAATGTTTTTGGCTTATTCTAACTGAGTTCTTATGTTATCAATGACCTGTTGGGATTATTCAAAAATGTGAACACTTTCATTTTGTTTCATCAATTATTTATTTAGTTACTTGTTTTATTATCTTAGTTCATCTAAAGAACTAATCAATTCTAGTTCATAATTGTCTTCCTTTTAAATTAGCTTTTCTGTCTCATTTCCTTCATGGAATTCTATTTCAAGATGTCCACGTTTTTAACAATTAAGATAAAACAACATACCTATGGTGATTATGCACTCTTCATATTTTGAATCTATTTGACACGGTGAACATAATTCTTCTTGATTTGTAACCACATCATCTTTTTCATTTTATGAATCTGCGATGGGTGAATTAATATATGTCATGTAACTTATCCCAACATTCTTTTGCTGATGAACATTTACCAACCTTTTCTCTTACCGGATCAGGTAATCCTTTCCAGATGAAATCCATTGTTATTTTGTTATTCTTCTTCAATTCCTTCTTGGCTGCAGTCTTTTCCCTTTTTGAACTATCATATCCTGTAACCACTGATAGCCAAATATAATGTCCATTTTCCTGTAAAAAAACTTTCATCCTTATGCTCCAAATCTCATACTTAAAAACAACCTGACCATTAAACATTTGTACTCCATTCTTAGAATAATCCATGATCTCCTTCTAGTGGTTAAACTATTTCCTAAAGGAACCTCACTCTAATACCAATTGTTGGATTACTAAGAGGGGGGGTGAATCAATAATAGAGAAATTTAATCATTTTTCACCATAAAATGCAAGTGTTATAGAAATGTAGCATTGTCATCCAATAGTTGCAGAGTAAATAAACAATGAACAAATGATTAATCACACATATACACAATACACCAATGTTTTACGTGGAAACCCAAAGAGGGAGAAAAACACTGAATTTTTTTTATTATGTCTTTAATAATTACATTCATTGCAAACACCAAATTCCTTTGTTTTCTAGTTACAACTGGAAGGAGGCTCCAACCCCCTAATTTCTTAGGCCACAACCTCAGGGAAACTCCAACTCCCCAATTCTCTGGCTACAACCAGGAGGCTAAAACCCCCTATGTTATCTGGCTACAACCAGAAGGTGGCTACAACCACCTTTCCTTGCACCGTCCAACTGACCTGACTTAGAAGTAGAATGATGGAACCACTATCACATTATCACTGTGAGATATACTATTGTAAAATTGTACCAATCAACCTGCACCAAAAAAACTGTACCAATCACCTAAACCATGTATCAATGATGCATCAACCTGTACCTCAACCTATAATCAACATGTACCATAAACAAGTGTATCAACTATGCACCAAACTGTAACTCAACCAGTACCATGAACAAGTGCATCAACCATGCACCAAACCTGTACCAATAACATATTACAATAGGCTGTCCAAACAACCTATCACAACAACTTATCTCATCAAACTTATCAACCAAATCAAATATACTCACCAATATCAATCACTAAGACAACTCTCAAATATGTGTATCAACCAAGCATAACACAACAACTCATAATCATCACCAAGATCAATATGTGCTTCTAATAATATACCAATAAAAGTATGCTACATCATCCATAAACCACGTGTCAACAATACTAATAACAAGTGCATCCAACCATGTAAAAAGTATGTACCAATCATGTATCAACTACTCATCAATTATGACTCATAAAGATGTACCAACATCATCAACTATACAAGTCATGTATGTGCCAACTCATCAACTACTTGTCTCAACGATGTATCCAACATGTACCTCAACCAAAATCCCTCATTAATTTCATCATCCAAATCTTATTTGTAACTTTGTAATAGACCTACTGTATAAGATCACATAACTGCAAACCTTCCTTAACTTTAATAACAAGTGACTAGCATTTTCATCAAACTTTACTTTAGTCTGACATGACTAGTTTTGGATTAGTCAACAACCCTAACTTGAAATAATAATAACTATGTACCTATAATGAATAAAGATTTGAAAATAGTACACAATTTTCTTCAGTGTGTTTTATGTAATTCGTCCAAGTGTCACTACTTGGAACCTCTTAGAAAAGGAGTTATAGAGAAAATGGCATACCTTGTTGAATTCGTGCTTATTTTAGAGAGAGAACTTATAGAGCGTGCCCCGCACGGAATATTTATTGTATGGATCTTCCAATTTTAGAAAGAATACTAAAGACTGTACTCTAACCAACACATTTTTTCTTACTGAATTTGGATCTGTTATGAATATGTTATGACGTTTTTACTCGAAACACTTGTTTTAGACTAGTTTCAGGACTAGCCAGAAACCCTATTTTCCACGGAGTGTAACTCCAAAAATTAAATGACCCACAAGCTGAAATATTTACCACAACTAATTGGATATGTTTTCTCAATTTCCTCCCAATTTCACAGTCTGAATCATTTTAGAAAAAAAGTTGTTGCGAAAATGGTGAGATGACCTATAAATAACATACCTTAGAAACCATCATCAAAATAATTTATCCCCCCTTGAATTTCATCCTTATTTCCTTGACCTTCCCTCTGAAATTCATCTTAGATATCATTTGGTTACCTCAATCACCTACAGATATTCAATATGCTCAAGTGTGTTTAAAATGAGAGACTTGCCTCTTATTTATACGTTCATGTAGCTTCCTCAAGGGGTTACCTTTTAACCATCTTAACCCACTTTCCTTATTTCAGGGTTAACCGACTTCTAACCACTTGTCCAATTAGTAATTTATCCATTAACTTTATAATTTAAATAATTTATTTTGTATCAACTTTGACTTATAGTACACTCATCACTTCACTTTATTATTTACCTTCTAAAATCTCTTAAACCACGTTGACTACTTTGACCTTTTGGGGCTTTTAGATGACTCATGAGGGTTCTCCAACTTCACATGGCTATAAATCTCTGACCATGAGTAGTTATGTGACATTCCACATACCACCAGAAATGGAATGACATGTACTATCCATTTAGAATAGTCTTTCCTACAAATATATCAAAACACATACAATTATACATGAAACAACCTTGGGTCCATTACCCAAAACCTTGTGATACTGGAATTCCCTACCAAACTTTCTCCAAGGGTTGAAATCAATCACTAAGGGTTGACATCAATCTACAATATCACTCTCCAATCATTGACATTAATGACAACCAATAATCCATACCAGTTGTCCATCAAGCACCATGAATTAAAATAGATGAATTACTCGTATGCCTTGAAATTAATGTGATGTGTGATTGATTATGTGATTAGATTTGTTTGCACCATGTAATGAAACTGATGATTACTCTTGTACATGGAAATTAATGTGATGTATGATTGGTTATGTAAATATTTTACTCTTTCACCCTTAAATAAATTTCATGTATGATCATTTTAATAATTAGATTCTCTTGCGCCATTAAAATAATATTGATGTTGATTGATTTAGTAATTATATTACTCTTCCGCCATGATTACTTGATAAGTGAGATTGATTGTTGATCTAATTAGATTTCAGTATGATTTTGTTAGTGGGATTTAGATACCTCCTTTTTCCTCAGAAAATTCACCATGCCTGAGACCTTAATTGGTCAAAATCAATCAAATGAATCCTAGTCTTGAGCGTTGTTTATGTGTCCTAGAGGTCCTAACCATGCAGGATAGGTTTGGCAGGTAGTTATTTTATATTCAGTGATATGGTTGAACATTATTATATTTGTATTGATTTGATCACGATGTGTTGAACTATGTCGATATTTTTGTTTATGTGATGTTGCAGTAATTTTGTCATATTAGTTATGATAATTTTTCACTTGCAACGCTATCCATTGTGTCTGATGATTATATTATCCTAATGTTAAAAAAAAAATACCTATTGTACTTCATTTATTGTCATAACAGAGGGGGCATTACATATGGTATCAGAGCAGGTTCAACCCCATGACTTGGGATCATTACGCCTTCCACTGTAATCAACACTTGATTAATAACTTATCGCTAATTAAAATTGAAATGTGTCCATGTGGTAATCATGTTTAGAGCACATTGTGGAAGTAGATGACATGGTATTAGGAGAGGAGGTGTGAATACTCTAGTAGCATCCATGCTAGAGGGGTCTATTCCCCAAGGAGAAGAACTAGTCATTGGGAAGGAGTAGATTGTTTTGGGGGATGTGGTTGGTTTGATGAGATCCTTTTCGAGGGTGTCAGCGGTACCCAATGAGGGTTCGCAAAGCACTCCAGTGGGAATTGGTAGCATTCACAAAGAAATCGAGAAAGTTAAGTTTCCCAAGTTCATGGGTGCCACGAATGGCTCAGTAGCTGAGGAATGGTTGGAGAACATGGAGATGTTCTTTGCACCTCGTGAATACACCTCCAACATGAAGGTCTGCATGGTTGTCTTTTAGCTGAAGGGAAGTGCTTTTATATGGTGTAAGATGATTCCACCTCAACTAAACATGGTCGTTGAGGATGTGTCATGAGAATTTTTCGAAGAGCAGTTCTAGGAGGGGTATTTATCAGAGGAATTCATCAATTTCTATCTCAATGATTTCAATGCCTTACAAAAGGGTGGTTGTATAGTGATGGAGTATGAGGCATGATTCATGGAGCTTCTTAGGTGTGCTCCACACTTGAACACGAAGAAGCTAAAGGTCAACAAGTTTGTGTTCGGCCTTAACTTCAACATTCGTATGAAGGTAGGTATCCTAATGCCATAGACATTGTATGATGAAGTCCAGAAGGCCCTCATACTTGAGTAATTTATAACCAGCAAGGGTCAGGTAAGGACTCCTACAAGACTAACTCGATAGACAATGTCGGGTGTGCAGCAGCATCTAACACCAGCTAGACAGATATCAGGATATTGAGATACATAGAGCGGATCCACGTTCACGATCCCACGATGACCCACTCCTTAGTAGAGGACTCCCTATAGAGGACAATAACTTCAACAACAATGTCTCCAAAAGAAACAATAGTTTAGGCCTGTTCATCAGAGCAGACCAGAATTCCAAGCTAGTAAGCCAACAACCTCTACTTCAGGAACCCAGAGTACTAGACCAAAGACTAGATGTTAGACATATGGAGAGCTAGATTACTAGAGAGATTGTTTGTTTGAGAGGGACAGAGAGGTCGGGTTAATAGGACACACTACAGTTGGAGATTTTGGCAAATCCCACAAGATTCATGCAGCGGTGAATAGACGCCATGACCAACACCAGTCCAATGTGCTTGAGATGTGAAGTACCATCACCGACCAAATTTTTAGTATTTTGATAGATCAC
The DNA here is from genome assembly GCA_000966675.3 of Picea glauca. NCBI lineage: Eukaryota > Viridiplantae > Streptophyta > Pinopsida > Pinales > Pinaceae > Picea > Picea glauca. Next base: position 1,107,368 of record JZKD02S1067874.1, read on the forward strand.
AGTGCTACAAAGAGATTTATTTCTAGTGGAGTGTTGAAAACAATTAAGGTAAAGGAAGTCATACATGATGAATTTAGATATGTAGAAATGGTTTTAGGTGCCAAACAAAAGGTTGGAGGAAGGGTTACGAACTGTCACATTAACTTGGGGGATTTTGTAATGAAGTTTGACCTATACATCACAATATTAGGATCTTATTATGTCGTGATCAATATGGACTGGTTGGAATCACATGATGCGATAATCATCTGTAAAATAAAACGATTGAATTTGATTGATGATGAGGGGTAATGAAGAGTGATTGTAGGAAGAAACCAGGGAGTGTCCCTAAGGTTCATTTCTTCCCTACAACTACAAAATAGCATGCACAAGGGATGTAAGTTATAGGAAATGTTAGCACTAAAGGACAAGGGCGAGGTGGAAGGATTCAAAAACCTTCTGGTAGTATGTTATTTTTCTGACGTGTTTCTAGAAGAGTTACTAGGACTGCAGCCCAAAACAGAGTTGGAATTTACAATCGACTTGAAACCTGAAACTAAATCGATAGAAACACCTTATTGGATGTCGACACCTGCGTTACAAGAGTTGAAAATTAAACTGAAGTAGATGTTGGACCTAGTACTTATATGTCCAAGTGTGTCACCTTGGGGTGTTCTTGTTATTTTCCTAAGAAATAAGGATGGGTCATGGAGACTTTGTATTGACTACCACAAATTGAACAAGGCGATGATCAAAACAAAATATTCATTGAAAATAATAGAATATATTTTTGATCAAATGAAAGGTGCGATGGTTTTTTCAAATATCGACTTGATATCAGGATATCACCAGTTACAAATTAAAGAGGAAGAAATTCCTAAGACTTCTTTCAAGACGAGGTTCAGACACTATGAGTTTACAATTTTATTGATTGGTCTGACAAACACCCCATGGGTATTCATGAGTTTGATGAATGGGGTGTTTCATGAATACTTGGACAAGTTTGTGCAATTATTCATTGATCACATATTGGTATACTCTCGGGTGATGAAAGAACATGATGAACATTTACGCTTAGTACTGCAATGTTTACGGGAAAACCAATTATACGAGAAATTGTCGAAATGCTATTTTTACCAATTGAGGATTCATTATTTAGGGCATGTTATCTGTGACGAATGAATTTTTGTTGATCCAACGAAGGAAAAAGGATATTGTGTAATATCCCGCGCCAAAAAACATATCATAAGTACGTAGGTTTATGGGTTTAGCATGATATTACCGAGGGTTCGTCGAAGGTTTTTCAAAGATAGAAAATCTAATCACAAAGTTGTAGAAGAAAAACAAAAAGTTTGTATGGATCGAGAGGTGTTCATAAGCATTTCAAAGGATCAAGGGGTTTTTGAAGAAAACCTCGATACAAATATTCCCTGACATGGACAAGGAATTATTAGTATGCACAAACGCATCCCAGGAAGGCTTAGGAAGAGTCTTGATGCAGGAATGTCAAGTGATCTCTTACTTTCCAAGGAAATTGAGAAAGCATGAGGAGAAATACACCATGCATGATTTGGATTTGTTGGTCGTTGTGTGTTCATTAAGAGTGTGGAGACACTATCTGAATGGATGAAAATGTGAACCAAAAACATGCCACTATATATTGCAGCACATTTCTACGCAGAGTCAAAATTGCTTAGAGAATACGATTTTTAGATTACTTACATAAAAGGAATAGTGAACAAAGTGGCAGATGCATTGAGTCAGAGACCATGCATATTCTTGGTGATACCTCTTCAGACAAATCTTTGAGAAAGGATTCTAACTATATAGTTCGAAGATGACTCGTATAAAGAGGTTAAGGAAAATATTAGACAAGACACCATGATTGTACCAAAGTTCAAAATTTTTACATTCGATAATGACACATTGAGGAGGTATAATAACTGGATTTATGTACTGCCTAACAATGAATTGAGAAGTTTTATCTTAAGTGAATCTCATAGAGAAATGTATGTGGCTCATCCAAGAGTCACGAAGATGAGGGAAGACATTAAGCCTTTATTCTACTGGAAGGGATGAAGAAAGACATAGTTAGCTATGTGGCAAAATGTCTAGAATGTCAACAAGTGAAGGTTGAACATAGACATCCGATAGGATTACTACAGCCACACGATATTCCACAATTGAAATGGGAGGTCATTTTTATGTATTTTATTGATGTGTTTCCACTGATGGAAAGGGGCATGACTCGATTTTTTTGGTGGTTGACACTCTGAGGAAGAGTACACATTTTATTCATGTGCATACAACGTATTAGGTTCCATACATAGCTAGAGTTTTTATCAACAAGATTATGAGGTTACATGGTGTCCTAAAAAGGATCATATCCGATAGAGGATCGGTGTTTACAGGACGTTGTTGGACGAGTTTCCAAGAGGCTTTGGGAATGAAACTAATCTTTAGTACAAGATATCACCCGGAGACCAAAAGGAAGAAAAAGGAATGAGCCAAATTTTGGAAGATATGTTGCATATGTATATAATGGACCAATAGAAACATTGGGAAGAGTTATTTCCACTAATAGAGTTTGCATACAACAATAGTTATCAAATTACCATTAAGATGACATCATTTGAATTTATTTACGGGCGACCATGTCAAACGTATTTGAGCTTGGATCGAGTTGAGGATAGGGTCCTGGTGGGACCATAAGTGATCCAAGAAATGGAAGAACATATGAAAATGATAAGACAAAGTCTTAAAGAAGTGCAATATTGACAGAAGAGTTATGTTGATGCGTCTCACGTTGACTGTAATTAGGAATTTGGCGACCAAGTTTTCTTGCAGGTGAAACCTCACAAGAGTTCGATCAAGTTTGGAAAGGGTGCCAAACTCTCTCCTAGGTTTGTGGAACATTTCAAAGTTGTGGAAAGGAGAGGACACGTGGCCTATTGACTAGGATTGCTTCATACTTTGAGGCTTATACACGATATTTTTCATGTATCTGTTTTGAGACATTATGCTAGTCATCCTACACATGTGATTGACATGAGTTGCTTACCCGTGTCGGATGAGGGTGCACTCACAACAGATTCAATTTGCATACTAAACTATCACATTCAAAAAATATTATGTCGAACAGTCGATCAAGTCAAGGTTCGGTGGGAAAATTATAGTTCACACTCGGCTACCTGGGAGGATGCATATGATATGCGCTAGTAGTTTCCTTACTTATTTGGTAGATTATACATATATATCTTCTCAAATAATTTTATTATTTCATTGTATATACTTTAAAACTTCGGCACGAAGTTAAAAACAAGAGGGGGTATATGTAACATCCCACTCTTACAAGCACATGTTATTGACATATTGTTTGAGGACACTTGCATGCAAGTGATCCAGTTATAGTAGATGGTTATTGTTCCGCTTATGGATTCTTATGATGATGTTGATGGATTATGATTAAATTTTATTTGATATATGCATATTGACAGATGTTATTGATGAGTTTTCCTTGAGTGTGCAGGACATTGACAGACTATGGATGTTGATGGCATGATTGGAACTCCTTGGTCTCTGGATTAAGTCAGGGAGTGGATTTTATTGGTTTCATTATTTCATTTATGCATATGTGACATATTATCGATTATAGTATGACTTTGTATACGGATCATTGACAGTGTTTCGTTTATGAATGCAAGATAATGATTGCTTGCTAATCTTACTCACATAAGGAGTAAAGGGTCCATGCACATAAACCACATATTGAGGCAGAGGTATGATAGAGTCCATGTCACATCCTAATAGCACTCCCACCATGGCTCTAATTATAGGTTAACTATTACCTAGTTCGACAGGTCCATGATGTCGTGAGGGAAGACTAAGACAATTTCCCACGAAGATTTCTAAGGGGCATACAATAAGGTAGGGTCTTTATTCCTTAGAATCACTCAGTCTTTCATAAGGTCACTTGAATGGAGTGATGACTCTAGGGGTTGGACAACTACCAAAACCAGTCAAAGGTGAGTGACACCCTTAGAGCAAATAGTGCATCTTGAAGGGAACGTCACGTAAGTAAAATTTGATTCAATGAAACTAGGTGGCCTAGAAAACCTTAATTGAATATTTAAACCTTGTAAAATATTTAAACATTGTTAGGTTTAATTAATTAAGGATTGGAATTATTAATTTTAAATCCCTAAATGAAGGTCTAAGCCTATTCAAAAATTAATCCTAAGTCTAAGTTTGGTGAAAATCCTAAAACTAAATTACCAATTACATAAAATAGGAAAGAGGTAAATCAATTTGAGAAATTAAGAAAGATGAAACAAGTCTAAAGAATTAATATAATACACATTTGTGCAAGAAATACCAAATTGGAATTTAAGATAAGAAATGAATAAAGAATAAACATGTGTGTATGCATAGAAAGGTATCTAGAGTCTAGTTAACACTAGTCTAGCTAGAAGAAGTTTCCTATTTTAACTCAACTCGGATTTAGTAAGGAGTGAGTCCTTAAATTGGAATAAAGGGAGTAAAGACACAACTAAGAGTGATTTAAGGAGTGCTTTTAGGATGGTTGAGGGAAATTAAATTAATTAAAATAAAATGTGGAATTACTTGTGCAACTTAGGGAGAGGATGACAAGTTTAAGGGGGAAATAATTCGAAACTATTTAATTAAAAAGAAAATTAATTGTGCAAGTGGGGATGTGTCATGAAGAATTTTTATTAAACAAATGGCCTAGATGAGAAATAGATCACAGTTGTTATCGGTAAATTTATGTTGTAGAAATTTTCACTGGTTTTACTTGTGAGAGTTGGAATACCCATCTTGAGAGTGAGTGGTGACTCTCCCTTGCAAGGCAATATGGGAGCTAGAGGATTTTTTCTTTTGTGTGAGTGTGGCCCCTTTGTGGATCCGGAGGTTAAGGGGGAAGAAGAGTACCCCTAACGCTACCTGGGAGGTATCGGTGAAAGTTGGGTGACTAGAAAGCAGAAGCGAGGAAGGAGCACAAGTGCTAAAGGACATCTACAAAATTCTCTTTATCAATAGCAGTAATTTATAATTGTATTTTATTGTAATAAGAGTAAATTGTTAATTAGAAACTGTAAAATTTATGTAGTGTTATATTGAAACTGGAATTAATTTTGTGGTGGTCGAATGTACCTGGTGTAATTCTTAATTGAAGTTGGAGTTCATTTCTTTTACGTTGAAATAGGAATCAATGTACCTGCTGTGATTGTAAATTGAAATTTGGGTTCATTTCTTTTATTTTAAGATAGGAATCCAATTTCTTATCATTGTCAATCACTATACAGACCCTATCCCATGACATAATCTCTGCGAATTAAATAAGTACCTAATTCTATAATATTTGTCGTTGCAACACTAGTTACTGGAATTTATCAGTCTACACACCATTGAAATTCTTCATTGTTCGAATGGCGACCTTCATTTTGCATCACCATTTGAAAACCCATTGAGCATTAGTCGCCTTTGGATTGATGCATCCTTTTTATTTAGGTGGCGTCTCTCATTGGAATTGGCATACTGGTTTTTTTATGCTCGACTTTGATGCAAGTTGATCTATAGGAATATCCTCCCCTCATGGTCTATGAATCTATATTTCCTCCCCTCAACGTATAATATAGTTGGCAACAAGAAAAATAAATAGCGCAGAGAAGAAAGAATTGTTGGAATCTATCCTTGTCACCTGTATTTTAAGTCCTCTAGATCTCTCCCTAAACAATTCGAGAGGAGTTAAAATCCTAGAAATCGTGGAGATGGAAATTCGACGTTTCAGAACTATTTCTCCTGGAAATTTGAAGGCCAAAGGTCTGTGAACAATATTTTAGTCGCCAAAACACTAATTTTCCATTCTCCCTTGTCGGTATTTAGTTTACCTTCAATTTTGCATTTTATAAAAATCTAAGAAGTAACACAGTGTTGGAATCGGTCCGTATCTATTTACCTGTTTTCATATATGATGAATCGTGAGATAGGAGGATTCCCATCAAACTCCTTTACTAATGTCTGAGTCTCTGTTCGCCTCATATTTTCATATTTTTATCATTTTTTCTAGCGTCGGCCATTACTACGAACCTGGTATTGTCCCCACACGAGATTCATTCCTTCGATTGTTTATTTCCTTTGTTGACATTGTTCCATAAGATTCTAGTAGTATTTTTGGATCTCCCTATCTTCGAGGTACATCTCTGATAGTTAAGGACCTGCGAACTCCCGCCTGGAAGTGACCTTGGCTTCAAAAATATTACGCTTCCAGAGCTTTCCCTTTTTACTCTCTAGTGGCCTAGAAAAACTACCCATGGGGCGTTAAATTGCTAAATATTGCCAGTTCCTAATTCACACAGTGTGTAACATAACCCTTGAATCCTGTTGTGTAGCGTTCCATCTTACATGCTAGGGTAATTAAAAAAATAAACGTGCGAGGGTCAACTTTAAACGTCCATATAAAAGGGGTGCTATGAATCATCTTGCCAATACTATGTTACATCAAGACCTCTTGGAAAATGAATTTTTATATTAAGAATTTCATTATCGATAATATAAAATAGATTTCGACCATAGTTAGAATAATTAAAGTAAGGAGTTGGGTTGGGTCTAAGATTTATTTTCATAGTCATGAGGATCCACTCTTATGAATAAGAATGTTTAAGTATTTGAATATTAGAAATTCCTTCCCTTTAGACTAAATTTAATTTAAACACAATAAGTATAACCATAATAAGGATAGGCATCACAATGGAGTATGTTGGGTTTAGACATTAAGATTAGATCCTTAGGCCAGCTTTAATCATCAAGGGAACTGATTGGGTCAAGAAGGATTGTTAGCCTTAACCACGGCCATTGAACCTTGATTCCCACTTTTTGTAACTCTTGAAGAACTTAATCTAGTTTACTTTTGTAACATCTCTCTCTTGCGATCACACATTATTGACTTATTATTTGAGGACACTTGCATGCAAGTGATACGGTTTTAGTATATGTTGTATGTTTCACTTATGCATTCTTATGATGATGTTGATGGATTTTGATATTATGTTATTGGATATCTATGGATTGATATATCTTGTTGATGAGTTTCCCTTGAGTGTGCAAGATACTTGATAGATTGAGGATGTCAATGGCATCAAAGGACCTTGTTAGACTATGAATCAAGTAAGGGAGTGGATTGTATTGGTTTGAGTGTTTTATTTATGCATATGTGACATATGATTGGGTATATTATGATGTTGTTTATGGGTCATTGACATTGTTTCATTGATGATTCTCGGTTGGCGATTGTTTGCTAATCAGACTCATATAAGGAGAAAAGGGACCATGCACAACAACCAAATATTGAGGGAGAGGTGTGTTAGCATCAATGTCATAGCCTACTAGCATTCCCATTGTGGCTTGAATTGTTGGTTAACGATTACCTAGTTCGAGAGATCCACAATGACGTGAGGGAAGAGGGCTTTAGTTTCTCACAAGGTCTCTTGAATGGAGTGTTGACTCTAGGGGTTGGACAACTACCAAAACTAGTCAAAGGTGAGTGGCACCCTTGGAGCACAAAGTACTTCTTGAATCTAAGGGCAAGTTGCATCCTTAGAGCATTGAGTGCATCTTGAAGTGAACGTTGCGGAATTTAAAAAAATGAGTCAAAGAATCTAGGTGGCCTAGAAAACTTTGAGTGAATGTTAAGCCTTGTAAAATCTTGAGCACTCGCCAAATTAATTAATTGACTAATTAATTAACTAAAGAATGAATTTATTAATCATAATCCATAAGAGTATAAACTCATGAAAATAAAAATGTAACTAATACTAAGTCTAAGACTAGTGAAAAGACTAAAAATTAAATTTCATAAATTAAATATTGAGGGGTGAAGTATTTCAATTTAAGAAATAAATAAAAATAAAACAAATCTAAAGAAGTGATTTAATACACCTTGTGCAAGTAAATACCAAATTATAAATTAAAATAAGAAAGGAATAAAGCATACAATAATATGTAAGCATAGAAAGGTATCTAGAGCCTAGTCTAACTAGAGAACATTTCTATTTTAACTCAACTCTGTTTTACAAAGGCGTCAGTCAAAATTGAGAACTAGGAGTGATTTTAGTCAAACTTTTAGGATGGGTGAGGGAATTTGACATTTTAATTTAATTAAATTGTGGATTTTTTGGTGCAACTAAGGGAACGAGTGACAAGTGTCTCGGGGGAATAATTCTTAATTAAATTAAAAAAAAAAAAAAACAAATTAAATGTGAAAATGGAAAGTTGTCATTAAGGAAATTCTATAAAACAAATGGTTGAGAGGAGGAATTGATCACACGGGTTATGATTAAGGTTATGCTGCATAAATTCTGACTGGTTTTACTTGTGATAGTTGGGATACCCAACTTGATATAGAGAGTGTTGGATCTACCTTATGAGGTGAGCTAGCAGTTAGAAGATTCTAGTTTTGTGTGTGTATGGCCCCTTTGTGGCTCAGGGGGATATTGGGGAAGAAGAGTACCTATAATGTTTGTTGGGGGGTACCAATGAAGTATTCACAGTTATCAAGTGAGGAGCTGGTTGGAGAGAAAGAACAAGAGAACATATTGGACTTCTCGTTGTCAGATACTATATTTTATTGAGAATTGTATTGTATTCATATTTAAAATGTAAAAGCTTTAAACTCTGTTGAATGGACATTGTTTCAACATTTGTTTTTCGGTGATATGTCATTAGAATATAGATGGTCTGAGGCAACTTTTGTAAGATGTATTTATAATAAAATGGTTCTGTAATTGTTTAATGGATTTTAAATCCTTTGCCAATTTCATAATATCTATGTGATTTTCATTTGCCCTATGCGATCTGAATGAAACCTATGCTTATTCTTAAAATAACTTAGCCATGCCCCTGATGTTTTTACCCTGCGTTTTCTTAGAAAAACCTTGTGCTTTGGTGTATACATTTCGCCCAGCCTTACGAGCCCCTGGAGTTTATTTCTTCCATAGCTCAGTGAATTCTTACATCAAACCTTTGCGATTTTTGTGCATTAAAACAACACCCTGTGTGTTTGGGAAAGCCTCCCATCGTTTCTATGGAAGCCCTGCATTTTTCATGTACTAATCAGTGCCATGTGTGACTGGGAAGGGAACTCTCTATGTTTACCCTTTTAATGTCAACAAAGTCATACTTTAGTCTCTGCGTTTGCATGTATTCCTCAGTGAATTTTTGTTCCACTTTTTTCAATGATTTTACTTGGTGAGTAATATTTGTGTATCCTTCTTTTCCCAATGATTTTGGATGTCTTCTCTTCTTTTTTTTCTGAGGAGTAAGGGGATCTATGTTTCCTTCTCTTCTCAACGATTTTGGGTGTCTTCTTTGTGTTTTTTTCTAGGAGTAAAGGGCTCTATGTTTCTTTCTCTACCCAACGATTTTGTGTGTCTTTCTCTGCATTGTTCTAGAGGAGTAAAGGCCTTGCAACCTCCTTCTCTTTACAAACATCCTTATGCATGTATTCCATCCGGTTTTTTTTCCCTTGTTTTTTATGAGAGCCCAAGCTATGATTCAACATCCAATGCTCAACGTTTGTTATGCTTTATCCTCTGCAAAATTTTGTGACTTAAGGAGGCCGATGTGTATGGGAGGGGACACTCTGCATTCACCTTTAAAGGACTCAATGAAATCCCTTTAAATTCACTACACTTTTCCCCTTAAAGACTCAACAATATCCTTATTTATATCTCTGTGAGTTTACTTGGTTTTTCCTTTGCAATTTCTCACTTATCACTCAATGATTTTACCACTTATTACATAGCGATTTTACCACTTATTACTCAACGATTTTACAACTTAATACTCACTGATTTTACCACTTAATACTCAATGATTTTACCACTTATTAATTAGGCATTTTACCACTTATTACTCGACAATTTTACCATTTATTACTCAACTATTTATTCTTATTTGCTAGAAATTTTATACATCTTCAATCTATGGGCTTTCATACCTTTTTCCCTAGAAATCATGACCCTCCTGGCATTTCATTTACTTGAATCATCTTTGTGTATGGCATTTAAATTCGCCAAAAAATTCGTGACCCTCCTGGCAGTTTTTACCTTCTGTTTCAACTAAATTATCATTGTGTTTATTTAACTTCACATTCTCTGCTATTTTCCTTAAAGAGGGATTGTGTTTTCCTTAACTATGGTTGTGTTTTTCGCCTTTTTATGCCATATATTTCTCTTTTGCTAAGTGGTGTAATTGATATCCGATATATATAGTTTTATTATATTTTTGTGTTTAAATTAGTGTTTTATTAAATGTTTATATCTGATATATAGGCCCAATATTTTTATTATGTCTCACTCGTCATTTTAAAATGCTTAGGTTCTCCTGAATAAATTCAGGGAACCTAACTATAGATTTCTCTTGGCGCTTGATATAAGGTTGAAGCATTATAAATTAAGGATTTAAATTTACTTGTGCGCCTCAATTAATCTTGAGGTGTGACCCCTTGAGTAATTAGACCATTCATGCACCATGAATAATGTTGATGGATGACGAGATGTGTAATAATTTACTCTTGCTTCCATTAAATTGATGTATGATTGATTGAGTAGATAGTGTTTGTTGCACCATGAAATAAATCAATAGTTTACTCTTCACAATGAATATTTAATGATTGATGAATGATTAAGTTATTAGTTTACTTGCGCTGTGAATTTAATATTGATGTATGACTAGTTATGTAGTTACACATCCCTGCGCCATGAAAATAAGGTTAAGAATACTGTTGCACCATTTAATATGTTGACGCATGAATGTTTAAAGTTTATCTGTTCCTGTGTCATTTAATGTTGATGTGTAAATGACTAAGCAATTAGATCTAAAGCACCTTGCAATAATGTTGACGTAAAAATGATTTAGTATTTAGATAGTCTTGTGTCTTGAGATCAAACATTGATATATGATCAGTTGTGAAATTTTTTAATCTTGTGCCTTGAATTAATGTTGGTATATGAGGAGTTATGTGATTAATTCTCTTGCGCCATGGAATTTATGTGATGTGTGATTGCTTATTAGAAAACTATTGCGTCATTGATTATCGTTGATGCTGTTTACTTAGCTAGTTAGTTTTTGGACATGATTGCATTAGTGGGATGTAGGCACATCCTTGTTCCCCAGAACAATTTCCAACCTTGAGACCTTGAATAGTCAAAATCAATCAAATGAATCATGGGCTTGAATTTTTCTTATGTGTCTTGGAGGTCCTAAACTTGCAGGGTAAGTTGGGTGGGTAGTTTCTCTCTATTATCTTGTGATGATTTGATCTTGCATCACCATTTATGTCACTTTTTTATTGTGTTGTTATCTAATAGGATGAGGTGTTAATTATGTGTTGTTACTAATTTTGATTCATGTGTTGGGTACGTCATTATGGATTATGACTACGATTCACTTGAAATGATTTTATTGTGATCTCATTGATTAGGAATTGTTGTGATTATGTGTTGATGTTAATTTACTAATGCTAAAAAAAAGTATTTACATTTTGTGCTTCACTTTCCTGGTCGCAACAGAGGTGTCGTTATCTATGGTATCAGAGCAGGTTCAGCCATGTGAATTTGGATCATTACACCTTCTACTGCATTAAACACTTGATTAAAAAGTTATCGCTAATCAATTTGAATTGTGTCGCTGCAGGTAACAATGGTTAGAGGACACTGTGGAGGAAAAAGCGTGGTACTAGGGGAGGAGGCATAATGCCTCGAGTAGCATCCATGCGAGAGGGGTCTTACCCTTATGGAGAATAAAAATTCATTCGACAGGAGCATATTTATCTAGTGTATGTGGTTGAGTTGATGAGGTCCTTATAGAAGATGTCATAGGCCTTGATTAACTAACTAGATTTGGATGAGGCCAGGGTGCTTGTACCCCTTGCGGGTCTAGGACACACCCCAACCGGTACTAATAAATTTCATAGAGAACTCAATAAGGTCAAGTTTCTCAAATTATTGGGTGCCACATATGACGCAATTGTTGAGGCATGGTTGGAGAACATGGCGATGTGATTCACACTTTGTGACTATACCTCCAACATGAAAGTATGCATGACTGTCTTTTAGCTGAAGGGGAGCACTCTTCTATGGTATAAGGTGCTCCTGGCACAACTGAACATGGTCATTGAAGACATGTCATGGGGATTGTTTGAGGAGCTGTTCTGGGAGAGGTATTTGTCAAAGGAATTCATTGAGTGCCATCTCAATGAGTTCAACACATTATGAAAGGGAGGTCGTATGGTGCCCTAGTATGAGTCTTGATTCATGGAGTTTCTTATGTATGCTCCACATATGAGAATTGAGAAAATCAAGTTCAATAAGTTTGTGTTCGACATTAACGTCAACATTCATGTGAAAGTGAGGATCCTAATGCCTTAGACATTGCATGATGCAATCCAGGATTCCTGCGAGACCAACGGGACAAACAACATTTGGTAAGAAGTAGCATCAGACACCAGCTAGACATTCTTCAGGGTTTCAAGGTACTCTAAGAGGATCCATGTTCACAACACCAAAAGGACCAACACCTCAGCAAAAAAATCCCTACAGAGGACCACATCACTAGTAGCAATGTCGTCCACAACTGCAACAGTTTAGGCATGTTTAACAGAATAGACCAGGGTTTCAGGCTGGTGGGCCAACAAATTCTACTTTAGGGACCAGAAGTACTGGACTGAATACTGGATGTTGGACATGTGAAGAGCCACATTACCAACATGAGTGTCTGTTTGGAAGGGCTAAAGTAGTCGGTTCAGCCACACACACTATAGTTGGAGATTTGGGCAAGGCCCAGTAGATTCATGTAGTGGTGAATAATCGCCAGACCAAGCACTAGTCTACTATGCTCAAGACATAAGGTACCATCGTTGACCATACCTTTAGTATTTTGATATATATTGGTGCCACAAAGAGCTTTATTTATGGTGCAACACTAAAAATAATTAAGGTAAAGGAATTCAAACATGACGAGTTAATCTACCTGGAAATAGCTTCGGGAGACCAGAAGAAGGTTGGAGGAAGGGTTACAAATTGTAGCCTCAACCTGGCATATTTTTTAATGAAGGATAACATGTACATCATGATCTTATGATCTTATGAAATCATGATCGATATGGACCATTTGGAATCGTATAATGCAATACTCAATTGTAATATGAAATGGTTGAGTTTGACCAATGATGAGGGACAGAAACGAGTGATTGTAAGAAGAAATCAGGTAGTTTCCTTAAGGTTCATTTGTTCCCTACATCTATGGAAGAGCATGAAAAAAGGATGCAAGATATATGAAATCTTAGTGTTGAACGATAAGGTTGTGGCGGAAGGATTATAAAACCTTCCAGTAGTACGAGAGTTTTTTTCCTAGAAGAGTTACCAAGTTTTTATCCCGAAAGAGAGTTGGAATTTACCATCGACTTAAAACCTGGAACTGAACCGACAATAAGAACGCGTTATCATATGTCGACCCCTGAGTTATACGAGTTGAAAATGAAAGTGAAGGAGTTGTTGGACCTAGGACTTATATGTCCAAGTGTGTCACCATGGGGTGCACCTATTATTTTCATACAGAGGAAGGATGGGTCATCGAGACTCTGTATTTACTATAGTCAATTGAACAAGGAAACGATCAAGAACGAGTATCCATTTCCAAAAATAGATGATTTGTTAAATGAAAGGCACGATGATGTTTTAAAAGATCAAATTGAGATCAAGATATCACCAGTTATGGATCAAATAGAGAGACATTCCTAATACCGCATTCAAGACAAGGTTCAAGCACTATGAGTTTACCCTTTTACCATTTGGACTGACAAATTTCCTAGGGGTATTCATGAGCTTGAGGAATGGGTTGTTCCATGAATACTTGGACAAGTTTTTTCAAGTATTCATTTATGACATATTGATATATTCTTGGATGAAAAAATAACTTGACAAACATTTGTGCTTGGTACTATAGTTTTTACGAGAGAACAAATTATACGGGAAACTGTCGAACTGCACTTTTTATCAATCAAGGACTCATTATTTGGGGCATGTTATATCTGACAAAGGAATCGATCTGGATCCAACGAAGGTAGAGGCATTTATGAAATGGCATGTACCAATAAATGTAATTGAGGTACGTAGGTTCATGGATTTTGAAAGATACAATTGACAATTTTTAAAAGGTTTTTTGAATATATCCAATCCAATTACGGAATTGAAGAAAGTTTGTATGGATGGAGGAAAATTTTTGAAGGCTCAAGGACCTGTTGATGACCGCACCAATACTAAAAGTCCCTAACATGGACGAGGGCCTCTTGTTATGCACAGACACATCCATGGAAGGCTTAAGAAGAGTCTTAATGCAAGACGGTCGATTGATCACTTACATCTCAAGGAAATTAAGGAAGCATGAGGAGAAATACATGATTCATGACTTGGAGTTATTATCCATTGTGTATGCCCTAAGATTTTGGAGACACTACTTGATTGGACGAAAATTTGAACTAAAAACATACCATTATGGCTTGCAGCACGTTTTTACGCAAAGTGACATGAACGTGCGACATAGGTGTTAGTCAGAATTGCTTAGCGAATAAAATTTTGAGATTACCTACATAAAAGGAATGAAAAATAGAGTGGAATGTGCATTGAGTCAAAGACCACGAATATTTTCGGTGATACCTCTTTAGAAGAATCTTCCAGAAAATATTCTAACTTTACAGTGCAACGATGACTGGTATAAAGAGGTTAAGGAAAATATCATCCAAGACACCATGTTGGTACCAAAGCTTGAGGGATTTACATTAGAAAATGATGGAGTAATGAGGTATAATAACCAGATTTACATTTCACCTAATGACGATTTGAGAAGTTTGATCTTAAACGAACCTCATAGAGCAGTGCACATGGCTCATCCATGAGTCACGAAGATGAGGGCAGGCCTTAAGCCCTTATTCCTCTGGAAAAGAATGAAGGCAGATAAATTCAACTATGTGGCAAGGTGTATGGAATACAAGTAAGTGAAGGTTGAACAAAGACATTCCAAAAGATTACTACAACCAAACATTATTCTGGAATCAAAATGGGAGTTCATTTTGATGGACTTTATTATTGGATTATCGTTGATGACAGGGAGGCATGAATCAATTTTCATGGTAGTTGACACTCTGAGATAAAGTTCACATGTTATCCCTATCTGTATGATGTATCAAGTTCCATACATAGATAGAGTTTTTATCAACGAGATTGTGATATTGCATGGCATTCCTAAAAGGATCATATCCGATCAAGGATCGATGTTTACAGGACGATTTTGGACTAGTTTCCAAGAGGCCTTGGGAACCCAACTTAACTTTAGTACCATGTATCAAGCAGAGACAGATGGGCAGACAGAAAGAACGAAACAAATATTGGAAGATATGTTTCATATGTATGTTATGGACCAACAAAAGAGTTGGGAAGAGTTCTTGCCACTGGTAGAGTTTGCGTACAACAACAAATATCAAAGTACCATTAAGATGGCATCGTTTGAGCTTATTTATGGGCATCCGTGTCAGATGCCTTTGAGCTAGGATCGACATGAGGATAGGGTCCTAGTAGGACAAGAATAAATCCAAGAAATGGAAGAACAAATGCAAAGGATAATATAAACGATTAAAGAAGCGCAAGATCAGTAAAAGAGTTATGTCAATGCGCATCACGTTGACCATAGTTATGAAGTTGGTGACTGAGTCTTCTTAAGGGTGAAATTGTAGAAGGTTTTTATCAGGTTTGGAAAGGGTTCTAAACTCTCTCCTAGGTTCTTGGGACCTCTCGAAGTTGTGGAAAGGAAAGGGCATGTGGCCTATCGACTAGTCTTTCATAATTCTTTGAGGCTTATGCATGATGTTTTTCATGTATATGTTTTGAGACATTATGTTAGTCATCCTACACATGTGATTGGCATGATTTAGGTGTCGGATGGGGGTGCAGACACGGTAGAGCCAATCCACATTTTGGACCATCACATTTGAAAACTATAGCGTCAAACATTTGATCAGGTCAAGGTCCAGTGGGACAACTATAGTCCACACTCAGCTACTTGGGAGGATTCATATGATATGCGCCAACAATTTCCATATTTATTTGATAGTTAGACTTTTATATCTTTCTAGATGCTTTATTTACTACATTTATATACTGTAAAACTTCGGGATGAAGTTTAGAAAAAGAGGGCATGTATGTAACATCCCTCTCTCGTGACCACATTTATTGACTTATTATTTGAGGACACTTGCATGCAATTGATATAGTTTTAGTATATGTTGTTTGTTTCACATATGGATTCTTATGATCATGTTGATGGATTTTGATGTTATGTTATTGGATATCTATCGATTGATAGATTCTATTGAGGAGTTTCCCTTAAGTTTGCAGGACACTTGATATATTAAGGATGTCGATGGAATCAAAGGACCTCCTTGGACTCTATACTGAGTTAGGGAGTGGATTGTATTGTTTGAGTGTTTTATTTATGCATGTGTGACATATGATCGGTTATATTGTGATGTTTGTTTATGGATCAGTGACAATATTTCATTGATGGATGCAAGCTGATGATTGCTTGCTAATCAGACTCACGTAAGGACTAAAGCGGCCATGCACAACAACTAGATATTGAGGGAGAGGTGTGACAACATCCCTGTCATAGCCTACTAGCACTCCCACCATGACTCAAATTATAGGTTAACGATTACCTAGTTTGAGAGATTCATGATTTTGTGAGGGAAAACTGAGATAGTCGCTCACGAAGATTCTAAGGGGTACGCAACAAGGCAGGTTCCTTATTCCTTAGATGCCCTTAGTCTCTCAAAAGGTCACTCGAATCGAGTGATGACTCCAAGGGTTGAACAACTACCAAAACTAGTCAAAGGAGAGTTTCACCCTTGGAGCACAAAGTGCATCTTGAAGGGAAGGTCACGAAATAAAAAATTTGAATCTAAAGGCGAGTGGCACCCTTGGAGCACTAAGTGCATCTTGAAGGGCATGTTATGGAATTTAAAAAAATAAGACAGAGAATCTAGGTGGCCTAGAAAACTTTGAGTGAATGTTAAACCTTGTAAAATCTTGAACACTTGCCGAATTAATTAATTGATTAATCAATTAACTAAATAATTGATTAATCAATTAACTAAAGAATTGATTTATTAAGCATAATTCCTAAGGGTTTGAGCTCATGAATATAAAAATATAACTAATCCTAAGTCTAAGATTAGTGAGAATATTAAAAATTTAATTTCATAAATTAAATATTGAGGGGTGAAGTAAATCCATTTAAGAAATAAATAAAAATAAAACAAATCTAAAGAAGTGATTTAATACACCTTGTGCAACTAAATACCAAATCAGAAATTAAAATAAGAAAGGAATAAATCATACAAGAATGTGTAAGAGTATAAAAGTATCTAGAGTCTAGTCTAACTAGAGAATATTCCTATTTCAACTTAACTTTGTTTTAGAAAGGTGTAAGTCATAATTGGGAAATAAAGGGAATAAAGGAACGACTAGGAGTGATTTTAGGAGCGCTTTTAGGATGGGTGAGGGAATTTGACATTTAATTTAATTAAATTGTGGATTTTTCAGTGCAACTAAGAGAATGGGTGACAAGTGTATGGGGGTAATAATTCCTAATTAAATTAAAATAAAACAAATTAAATGTGCAAATGGCAAGTTGTCATTAACGAAATTCTATAAAAAAAATGGATGGAAGGAGGAATGGATCACATGGGTTATGAGTAAGGTTATGGTGAAAAATTTCTCACTGGTGTTACTTGTGAGAGTTGGGATACCCATCTCGTGAGAGAGAGTTGTGGCTCTACCTTGTCAGGTGAGATGGGAGCGAGAGGATTCTAGTTGTATGTGTGCATGGACCCTTTGCGGCTCGAGGGATAAGAGGGAATAAGAGTACCCCTAGCATTGGCTGGGAGGTACCGGTGAAGTATTCACTTTTAGCAAATGGGGATCTAGAGGGAGCACAAGAACGAGAGAACATCTTGAACTTCTCGTCGCCGTCTATAGTATTTTATTGAGAATTGTATTGTATTTATATTTAATATTTAAAATATTTAAAATTTGATGAATGGAAATGTGTTCCAACATTTTCTTTTCGGTGAGATGTCATTAGAATATAGATGGTCCATGTCGTTTTTGTAAGATGTATTTAGAATGAAATGTTTTTGTAATTGTTTAATGGATTTTAAATCCTCTGCTTATTTCATAAGATCTCTACGATTTTCATTTTTCCTATGGGATTTGAATGAAACCTCCACATATTCAGAAAAATACTTAGCCATGCCCATGGTGTTTTTAACCTATGTTTTCTTAGAAAACTCTTGCGCTTTGGTGTATACACTTTGCCGAGCCTTATGATCCCCTAGCATTCATTTACCTTCGATTTTCTCTTTGTTTTATTTCTTCGATAGATCAGTGAATTATTACATCAAAAATTTGTGATTTTTGTGAATTAAAACAACACTTTGTGTGTTTCGGAAAGCCTCCCATCGTTTCTATGGAAAGATTGCATTTTTCATGCACTAATCAGTGCCCTGTGTGATTGTGAAGGGAACTCCTTATGTTTACCCTTTTAATCTCTGTGAAGTCATACTTTAGTCTCTACATTTGCATGTATTCCTCAGCGAATTTTTGGGATTTTATAACCTCAACAAATTTTTGTTCCACTTTTCTCAGCGATTTTACTTAGTGAGTAATATTTGTGTTTCCTTCTCTGCCTAGAAAATTTGGGTTTCTTCTCTGTGTTTTTTTCTGAGGAGTAATGGGCTCTGCGTTTCCTTTAGTTACTAGTGTTTTGGATGTCTTCTCTGAATTTTTTTCTAAGGAGTAAAGGCATCTACATTTCCTTCTCTACCCAACCATTTTGGGTGTCTTCTCTACATTTTTCTTGAGGATTAAAGGCCTTGCGCCCTCCATTTCTTTCCTAGCATCCTTATGCATGTATTCCATGCATTTTTTTCTTTCCCTATGTTTTTATGAGAACCCAAGCTCTGATTCAACCTCCAATGCTTAGCATTTGTTCTGATTTATCCTCTGTGAAATTTCATGAATTAAGGAGGTCAGTGTGTATGGTAGGGGACTCTCTGCATTCACCTTTCAAAGTCTCAGTGAAATCCTTTTAAATTCCCTGTGTTTTTCCCCTTAAAGACTCATCAATTCCTTTGCTTATTTCTATGTGATTTTACTTGGTTTTCCCTCTATGATTTGCCACTTATCACTCCATGATTTTACCACTTATTACTTAGCGATTTTACCACCTATTACTCAACGATTTTACCACTTAATACTCAACGATTTTACCACTTATTACTAAGTGATTTTACAACTTAATACTCAACAACTTTAGCACTTATTACTCAATGATTTTACCACTTATTGCTCAAACATTTTACCACTTAATACTCGTCGATTTTACCATTTATTACTTAGCGATTTATTCTCCTTTGCTAGAAATTTGATACATCTTCAATCTCTGCTTTTTCAGACCTTTTCGCCCAGAAATTGTGTCCCTCCCGGCATTTCATTTCCTTGAATCATCTCTGTGTATGGAATTTAAATTCTCCTAGAAATTTGTGACCCTCCTAATGGTTTTTACATTGTGTTCCAGCTAAATTATCTTTGTGTTTATTTTAATTCACATTCTGTGTGGTTTTCCTTAAAGAGGGACTGTGTTTTCCTTAACTGTAGCTACGTTTTCCCCATTTTATGCCATATATTTCTCTTTTGCTAAGTGGTGTAATTGTTATCTGATATATATAGTTTTATTAAATTTTTGTTTTTTAATTAATGTTTTATTAAATGTTGATATCTGATATATAGGCCCAAAATTTTTATTATGCCTCACCTCTCATTTTAAAAGGATTAGGTTCTCCTGAATAAATTAAAGGAACCTAACTATAGATTTCTCTTGGCATGTGATATAATGTTAAAGAGTGATAAATTAAGCATTTACATTTACTTTCATACCTCAATTAATGTTGAGGTGTGACCACTTAAGTAATTAGACCATTCGTGCACCATGCATAATGCTAATGTATGATGATATGTGTAATAATTTACTCTTGGTTCGATTAAATTGATGTATGATTGATTGAGTAGATAGATTTTGTTGTGCGATGAAATAAATTAATAGTTTAATATTCCGCAATGAATATTTAATGATTGATGAATGATTAAGTTATTAGTTTACTTGCGCCATGAATTTAATATTGATGTATGACTAGTTAAGTAGTTAGGCATCCTTGCATCATGAAAATAAGGTTGAAAATACTCTTGCACCATATATTATATTGACACATGATTGTTTAAAGTTTACTTACTACTACGTCATTTATTGTTGATGTGTAAATGAAAGTAATTGGATTTAATGCGCCTTGCAATAATGTCGACGTAAAAATGATTTAGTATTTAGATAATCTTGTGCCTTAATATTAAACGTTGATGTATGATCGATTGTGAAATTAATTAATCTTGCTCCTTGAATTAATGTTGGTATATGATGAGTTATGCGATTAATTCTCTTGTGCCATGGAATTTATGTGATGTTTGATTGGTTATTAAAACACTATTGTGTCATTGATTATCAATGATGTTGTTGATTTAGCTAGTTGATTTTTGGAATTGATTGTGTAAGTGGGATGTAGACACCTCCTTGTTTCTCATAACAGTGGCCATCCCTAAGACCTTAAATGGTAAAAATCAATTGGATGAATCCTGGGATTGAGCACTTCTTATGTGTCTCAGAGGTCCTAACCTTGCAGGGTAGGTTGGACGGGTAGTTTCTCTATGTTATCTTGTGATGATTTGATCTTGCGTAACCATTTATGTTACTTGTTGATTGTGTCATTATCTAATACGATTAGGTATTAATTATGTGTTGTTACTAATTTTGATTGATTCATTGGTTATGTTGTTATGAATTATGATGATGAGTTGCTTGTAATTATTTTATTATGATTTCATTGATTAGGAATTGGTGTGATTATGTTTTGATGTTAATTTTCTAATGCTAAAAAAAATAACCTTTTGTGCTTTTCTTTCCTAGTCGTAACGGAGGGGCCATTAAAACTTTCCTTGCAAATTTATATTATTAACGGTTTTTAGGTTGTTAATCTAGAAATGGTCTTATCATAGCTTAATTATTTGATTCCTAATTGATTATAACTCATTATGTGAGTGGTGTAGAACTTGTTTTTATGTACATAGTAAATTGTAGTTGGACTATTGATGGAAGGTTTCATAGAAGAAATTGCATCAATTTAATTGATATGTGTCAGTGTAGTCTAACTATTGCTGGAATGTATCGTAGGTGGTAATTGCGTCAATTACTGGATGTATGTTTGTAGTAGAATTTGTCTTTATACCATAAATTAAAATAAGTCAATTACTCTTACACCTTGAAATTAATGTGATGTATGATTGGTTATGTGATTAGATTTCTTTGCACCATGAAATAAAACTGATGATTACTCTTCCAACGTCAACTGATGAAATAAAACTGATGAATTACTCTTTCTATTTATTATGTTGAGAAATAGTTTACTCTTCTGCCCTTAAATAGCGTTGATGTATGATTGTTTTAATAATTAGATTCTCTTGCACCATTAAAATAATATTGATGCTAATTGATTTAGAAATTATATTATTCTTGGGCCATGATTACTTGATAAGTGAGATTTATTCTTGATCTAATTGGATTTTGGCTTGATTTTATTAGTGGGATTTAGACACCTAATTGAACAGTCACCATCCATGAGACATTAAGTGGTCAAAATCAATCAGATGAATTCTGGTCTTGAGCATTGCTTATGTGTCCTCAAGGTCCTAGCCATGCAAGATAGGTTGGGTGGGTAGCTATTTTATATTCAGTGACATGGTTCATCATTATGATATTTGGATTCAATTTATTGTGATGTGTTGTATTAGTCATGACGGTTGTACTTGCAATCCTAACAATTATGTGTGATGATTTTATTATCCTAATGTTAAAAAAAAATTACCTATTATACTTCGTTTGTTTTCGTAACGAAGGGGGTGTTACAATGTGGTTGTTGCAACCACTATCCAGTAGCAAAACATATGCATCAATGTACTCTATAGAGGTATGGAAGGGTAAGAATAGGGTTTCTGGTTCCTTGTTCTCCTTTGAAAAAATTAATTGCTACAGATCTTCTTGTTTTTTGCGACATTGTGACTCATAACATCCATATTTTATGCAGTAGTAGCATTGGATCTGGGACTTGTCGATCCATCTATTTTGACTATGTCCTCTGCCTGGAGCTATTGAGCTTTCTTGTGACTAATATGCATGAGTATGAGGTTTTTCAGTTCTCTCTGATTCAAATATGCCTCTCGATCTTCTTCTTCCTTTGTTTATTCCACTGTGGTCTTGTCCTCTACTTATGGAGGCTTGCGTATGGAATGTTGTTTCTAGTGATGTGTTACCTCTATGAAGTCTTGATTCAAGTGATACAATATATCCCATGAGTTTATCTATTTGAAACTATGATAAATATTTTTTTTCTTTGATTGCAACCATGACCATGTTGAATTTCTTACGGAGACTCCTCAACACTTTCTCCACAATCATCTGATCTGAAATTTCTTCGCCTTGGGTGTGAATTTTATGCACTATGTTCTTGACCTGCATCATAAATTGTTCAATCGTCTCTGAATCATTCATAAGTAATGTCTCAAATTGTCTTCGTAGGGTCTGCAAATTCATGGTCTTCACTTTTTTTTTTCCTTGATATGTGTTTACAAGAATGTCCAAGGTGTCCTTGGAACTCTTTAAAGATTCAATATTTGGAAAGATTGAGTCTTCCATCCCCTGCATTTTCATCCCTAATGATTTTTAGTTTTTCTTATGCATCTCATTGTAGAGTCTTTGATCTTCTCTGTTGAGTTGATCTCTTTATTCATCATCCAACTCTATAAATGGAGTTGTGATCATATCTAAGCACTCATGAAATCTCAAAAACACTGTCATCTTATAAATCTAGGTGCTATAGTTCATTCTAGTCCATACATGAATTTGCATCAACACTTGACTACTACGACAACCATGACTTCTCCTTCTTTACACCCGCGACAACCTCCTTATTTTTTGCAACACAATCCTCCTCGGTTTATCGTCATCTACTCGTGCTTTTCAGTCTGAAGAGGCTTACTCACTCTCCTAGCAGGACTCAATCCTGCTCTGATACCATGTCAAATATAGAGGCAGAGAACACACATGAACAAGAAACAAAAAATATAAAACAAAATAACCCAACAACAACCTCCATGGTGCACAAGAGTGTTGAGTTCTTCCTTTATTTATATGAAGCACAATAGGAGCTTCTCCACTACATCAACCTTTATTATAACTACTATTTACTTATTACGGACCACTAACAATTAGTGATCCAACTTACTATCTAGCACTAACAAATAATGGTAGCGATCCCACTTAACTATCTAACATAGATTGTTATAAAAAATGAGAATAGATCTGATTGAGACCTACCATTTTGCAATTATCTCACATGTTGACATGGGTCATTTTTCTGGTATCAACACTTCCCATGGGATCACATGGGATGTTAGGAATTTCATTGATATTCATGTCTATTTCAATCCATTTAATGAAGTACTCATAAATCTTTATTAAGTTTAGCACTAATATGAAAGGCCTAAGAAATTTACACCTAATTTATTCCAAAAGAAAACATGCCACTTCCGAAATCATCTTGAACTAGACTTTGAATTTTTATGGAAAATAGGACCAAATCCTTTTTGTAGCATTGCGAATATAAAAAATTGTCAAAAAATATAGTTAGAACAATTGTTTTTTGAGAGATGAAACAACGGAATTTTTAAGATCTATTTGTAGTTTTTATGGTCCCTGAAGTCTAAATTTTTTCCTACCTTGAATCACGTCATTTTAATATTCTTTTGAATATTAAAATCAATTTAAGAAATCATTATGCCCAAAATAATGATTTCTTATTCCAAAATATTCACTATTAGAAATATTTATTGAATACTATCCTTAACATATTTTACATACCATTTCAATATACCCTTAAAATTTGTTCAATTAAATATAATCATATGGATCCCATTTATTATGCGTTTTGAATCACTTCAATCTTAGATACCATGCGAAAAATTTACAAAACAATTTCATTGTTAAAAATATTCTTCATGTTTGAATAAAAAAAACTACTTGTTAAAATCTTCGTAAGATACAATTTCATGCAATGTCTATAATCATTTTTCTACTGCGAGGACATATTCATTTCTTTCTTTTTCCATAATCTCACCTTATCTTTAAGTACAAGTGCTAGTGTTTTTTGTGGAAGAGCTCAACAATACCAACTTAAGAAAAAATAATTTAAAAATATGGCCAAGTGTTTCTGTGAAAGAGAAATTAACCAAAGAATAAAGAATATAAGAAAGAGCAAAGTTCGATTGTGTTTAAGGTTCTAGTTATAGGAAGTTAAGCTACTACTCCAACAAGATCAGTGTTCTAACATCATTGAAAAATGAGAAGTTGTAGATAAATAAATTTGGATATGTATCAGACATATCATCCTATTATCTTCCATATAAGTTTACTTCATAAAGTTACAACACATTTGAGCTAAACTAAATAATCACTATTACAAGAATTTAGGAGGTTGAATCCTCATGACGAATTGAATCTAGATACTCAATATTGAAAGAGTCTAAGATGATGAGATTATTTTCAATAACATCAATTCAAGATGAAGGAAAAAATGGTTCCCCGAGAGTCTCTCAAAGAGATTATGGGAAAAAATGGGTAGCGTCATGCAAATGCATACGAAGAATTAATGAGTTGGTAGCTCCATTTGGATTACAAATGCATAACAATGGCATTAATTACAAGTAATATGATAAACTTCACAAGTAATATTAGCTACAAACAAATTTTTAGATGATGCATTTTGAAGGGTTCAATTTGAAGCATATAATTTCATAGTAGCGATGATATCTACCGTAAGGGATAAAAATAGAGTATCATCAAGAGTATTCTCCTCTCAAATATTGTATTTTTATTTGAATCACGTCCTCAAAGCTCAACATTTTGAACATTTATGTTCATTATTTAGCTCTATATTGAGATACAAATCCATGCAATATGTATAAATCAATCCCTCAAGGAACCAAGATCGTGATCAAATGTTACGAAACAAACACTAAAAGCATTAATAGAATAAAGTAATAAAAGAGTTGATTAGAGATATTTGAATTAAATATCTAAGTTTCAAATATGGATATTGGTATGAGATTTCTTCATTGTTCAAAAGTAAGGAATGAAATTAAAAAATTGATATTAAGAATGGACTCATATCTTCAAAATACACCAATATTATAGTTGCAAGATTCATCTCATTATGTTGGTAGCATGCAAGTTGAAATTGCAATTCTTTTGTTTCTTTCAAGATTATGAGATTACGGATTCTATGATTTCAAATTTTCCATCCAAAGAAAATATTCCAAATGTAAGAAGACTAATTTCTAATGACAATGATATACAAAATTTAGTCTATATTTCATGTCAAACTCAGAGGTTTAAAACTCAGTGGTTTATTGACTATATATATCCATGGAGTTAATTCTTTTTTCAAAATATTATTATATATCAACAATCAAAGGATATCATCAAGCACAAGAAGGAGCGGAGAAAACATAGAGAGCATAATGATAAATTGAGAAAACATATAGAGCATAATGATAAATTGGTGTATTGAATCAAGGTTTTATTTCGATTATGGACTTTCATTATTGTTGGAATATATAATTCCTACTTATCTAATATACTTGCTAATGTATTGAGAGGTAGAGTTAATTTCTACATGAGTTGTGTGATCCTATTATTAAGAGGTTGTTATAGAGTTGGATTTGTGAGATCCTTGTTTGGTGTGTGGTTGAGATATTTTCTCAACCTCCCCAGTTATCTTTAGAATAAGTTAGATCTGATAACAAACTATACACTCTATATAATAGAGTCCATTGTATTGATATAGTGAGTAATAGAATATTTGTTTATATCACTCTACTCTCTGATTTTCTCATGGTATTAGAGCCTTGGCCCAGTTTCAATTCCCTCGAGTTACGTTGGAGGGGGGGTGTTGGACTAACCATCACACTTCTCATGGACTAGGGGTGTTGGAATAACCGTCGCACCTCTCGTGGATTAACCGCCATGCTGGGAACATGGAACTAACCGCCCACTCAAGGTGATGTTGTTGATTTGGAAGTTTACTAATACTTGCGGGTTTTGGTGTAATGCCAAATATTAACATGGTATTAGAGCATCAGGGCTGGGTGTGACTCCCTCACAGGAATTCTCATAAATATGTGGAGAGTAGAGTAGATAATTTCTGAGAGCTTAACATTGTGACCCACAATTGTTTGTGAAGACGTTTTCCATCGCTCTTGGAGTTTACAATCACTGATGGAGATAGCATTGAGACTTTTATCTAGAGTGGTGTGGGACCACGTTCCGTGTTCCCTCTAGATGGGTGCTATAACTGCTATTTTCTTTGTAAAAAAACATTTTATGTTCCTTCACTCCCTGCTGCATTCACGACCCGAGTGCTAGTATTTGAGTGTTGTCAAGTGAATATATAGATCATTGTTATCGGGATCACCGATTTGTTTTCAAGTGTGTTTAAGATCGTTTTGGTATCATTGTTGTCGCTTGGAATATTTGTTGTGGTATCATTGTCGAAGATTTGTGGCTGCTACACATCTGATCGTTGTCGGAGTTCTAGCCTATGTGGAGGAGCTACAGTCATTCATAAGAGAGGAGTTTCGCCGCCTGTGTATAAGAAGAGAAGTTTCCCTATTGAACGGATATGCCAGCTTGGAGGAATGGTGAGTTTGTTGTTGGTGACGAATATTGGTTGATGCCATATAATTTCATATTAATATAAGGGTGGATCGATCGCAAGCTTGATTCATCTCCTCACACACCATGTTAAATTGAGAGATCTCTCCCATCCTTTCTTACTTAGGTGGTGGTGGTATGGCTTGGACCATCGAACACTATGTTTGAGATGCATAATTTTTCCCCAATCGGATTGTGTTTGAGGTGCGAAATTTTCCCCAATCAAATTCTGGAATTGTGGACGCTGATGTGGAAGAAATTTAAATTTTGCAGATGTTGCAGCTGCAATTAAAGCTATCTTTTATGACATTGGCATTCGTGTAGGATTGGAGTCAATGACCACAAATCCTATGGCGAGGGAAGGCTCTGTCAATTCAAGGGTTGAAATTTTCAAACAAGCACAAGATTGTCTTTTGCCCATGGGTATCACCTCTGAAAATGTGGTTGAGCGCTATGGATTTTCATGTCAAGACCAGGATCAAGCAACAGTTGAATCTCATAGGCATGAAACAACAACAACAACTGCATGGAATTTCAAAGATGAGATCATCCTTGTTGAAAATAAGATTGTTGATCCTAAAACTAGAGATAAGAAGCTCGTGAGGATTTTTGTTGATGATGGCATTCGTCCTACTGCTTCTCTTTCTGATTAGCAAAACTGAAACCTGCATTTAAGAAGGGCGGAAGCACCACTGCTGGAAATTCAGGCCAAGTAAGTGATGATTGCTGATGCTTTGACACCAATTGGCACCTAAACAGAAAACAACCTGCTAGACTATGCATGGTTAAGTTGATCCAGTCAAACTGCAAGTGTGAGTCGTTGTTTGATGCTATCCCTGCAAAGTAAGTTTTGGTTGAGGCCACAAAGGTCATGAGGAATATCACAGGTTGTGGTAATGTCGCAGTGGCCGTCATGGATCCCAACAGAAAGTTTTCACAACCATGATGATGTAGTTACCCTAGCCTGGTTCGTTGGTCACCTAAGGAACTTGCCCCTTTGACTGATCAGTTTGAGAACTAACAGAAAGGGCCTATTTTAATGCATACAATGATAAGAAGCATAGAGGTGTTACAGCAAAATGAAGTGAGGTGTACGTTTCCATTCCGTCAGACTGACAGAGCGTTGATTGTGAG
Organism: Picea glauca; assembly: GCA_000966675.3. NCBI lineage: Eukaryota > Viridiplantae > Streptophyta > Pinopsida > Pinales > Pinaceae > Picea > Picea glauca. Next base: position 1,135,481 of record JZKD02S1067874.1, read on the forward strand.
AAGTGTGATTGAGTTATGATTTTACAAGTATTGTTATTGATATTTTTTGGTTTGAAGGTGTGCATAGTTATGTTATTTATGAGACATGTAATTGAAAGCAAGACTAGGATAGTTTGATGTAGTGGTCCTAGAAAATTCTATGTACCTGAGCCATTCTATACATCGTAATGTGAAAAGTTTGTGGTAATCTAGAAACCACTATGTAAAGCATGGTTACAGGTAATCCAAGAAAACCTGATGCATGGTTGAGTGTAATCCGAGAAAACCCAGAGCATGGTTACAGGTAATCCGAGAAAACCTGGTGCATGGTTGAGGGTAATCTGAGAAGATCCAGAGCACAGTTATGGGTAAGACAAAATAAAACCTAGGTTGATGATGATGTGATGGAGGGGGAGCTATGAGGAAGAATGGTTGAATGAACTATGTAGCTGAAAAGGATTCCTATAGAACTGACGGTTACAGCGGCTGATGACCCATGTATTCCGGTAGATGGATTTCTCTTTTTATGGACATCAATAATCAGATGCAGGTACAAGAGGAAACACACGAAGATATGATCACATAGATATTTAGATAAGTAGTCATTAAGGGAGAGTGTTGGAATATATAATTCCTACTTATCTAATATACTTGCTAATGTATTGAGAGGTAGAGTTAATCTCTACATGAGTTGTGTGATCCTATTATTAAGAGGTTGTTAGAGAGTTGGATTTGTGAGATCCTTGTTTGGTATGTGGTTGAGATATTCTCTCAACCTCCTCAGTTATCTTTAGAATAAGTTAGATCTGATAACTACCTATACACTCTATATAATAGAGTCCATGATATTGATATAGTGAGTAATATAATATTTGTTTATATCACTCTACTCTCTAATTTTATCAATTATAACACCAACCAATTCCATCCATTGTATAGCATTGAATAAAATATTGTCTTGCATAGATGAGAATAAAATCCCAACAAGTATACATTGCACATCAATATTCATAATAATTGAATAAAATATTTTCTTGCATAAAAGAGAATAAAATCCCAATAAGTATACATTACACATCAATAGTCATAAAAATGTTTGCAAGTGTTCTGAAATATTCCATCCGAGGACTTGTTTTTAGAAGATTGCAATCGGTTTCTTAATTAAGATTTGCAAATGGCATTGACTAAAATATTGTCTTGCATAGATGAGAATAAAATCCCAACAAGTATACATCACACATCAATATTCATAAGAATTGAATAAAATATTTTCTTGCATAAAAGAGAATAAAATCCAAATAAGTATACATTGCACATCAATAGTCATAAAAATGTTTGCAAGTGTTCTGAAATATTCCATCCGAGGACTTGTTTTTAGAAGATTGCAATCGGTTTCTTAATTAAGATTTGTAATAAATATCATGAAATGTATTTAAGGTATGAATCTTAGAGATTCGTGGTAAGAAATGTCTCAGAAAGAGTTGAGAATAAATATTCCACAAGCTTCCACAGGTTCTAGTGACTAAACTTGATATGTTAGTTCTATTGCTAAGCCATCAAATGCACTCTAGAAATGCATTCAAAAAAACATGGATGCAAATTGAATCCACGAACAATACAATTGCGATATGCTATTATTTAAGAAGTGAAAAAAAAAATTCTCCTAAGTTCAAAAAGTTCATAAATGAGATTCAAAATGGGCTAAACATCTCATAAATGAGATTCAAAATTGACTAAACATCTTATAAATGAGATTCAAAATTGGCTAAACATTAAGATGATATTGCTAGCATATTTATATTAAAAATATCAATATTATAAGATCTACTAGTTCTAATTTCAATATAGAAAGAAACAAACCACTTTTCAATAAAATGACCACAAATTTGCTAAGAATCCAAAGGAGTTTCTACACTAGACCCTCATCGTAATTTAAAAATTCAAATCTTTTTCCATCAAATGTATATGTGAAGACAACTCCAATCACAATCATGAATAATACCCATTTTTAAATCACAATAATAATTACTAAAATTGATGGCATCTTTTCCTTCAATATGAATAAAACAATCATCTCAAAAAATTATTAAAAACAGAAAAAAAAAAAAATGTTGTGATGAAAACCTCTTGAGGGGCATGTATGGTATTGCTTCACTTAAAAACGTCTCTTGACGCAAGTCTTTATTTATAGAAAAACAAATCATGGTAAGAACCTATTTGAGGGGGCATGTATGATATTGCTTCACTTAAAAACGTCTCTTGATGCAAGTCTTTATTTATAGAAAAACAAATCATAATAAAAACCTATTTGAGGCACCACGAGATATAGCATAAGTGAACCAACAATGCAGTTAGAACTTAAAAAGAGATAAATATTTTTTTTGAATTATAAGATATATTTCTAACTATTTTCCAAATATTATAGATAGGTCGTAGACATCCGATATGAATATACTAAACTTGATATAAATTTAAATATCTTTCTAACAAAACAAACATGTATACCTCTCAAGGTTGATCACAAAAAATAAATACATTGTGCAAAGGTTACATCAAAATCAAATCCATTACATAAGAAAGTCAAGAAATCCAACATTAGTTTCAATTGGTAAATTCAATATCTACTTCGTTTCAAAAATTTTACCATAATCTTTGATGAAAGGGTATATTTTTGTTTATTTATTTATTAAATTTATACCATAATCTTTGATGAAAGAGTATATTTTTATTTATTTATTTATTTGTCTCTAAGAATAAAAATTAAGCATAGTTCTAAACATAATAAATTATAGTTATCATATACTACCGTACAAGTAAAAAATATAAAATGAATTTATTTATGAAAGTATTCAACACACAACCTATTCCACAAGGGTCCCGAATTTCACTCTTCATACATATCATTACTTACAATTACATGTATCATATATTACATGTGATATTTTTTTATCCGTTTCTTATATCCATATATATCAATTATCTCAATGCGTAGTGGCTCCCCTTAATTACGACAATGAACAGTGATGCAAAATAGTTAAATATTTTTTTTTTCACATTAGGAAATTAATATTCGTCAAAACATAATTAACAACATCATAAGTTATATATCATCATAATTATAACGACATATAAGAACTGCATTAACATATTTAAAAGCAACATATATACAATACATAAATAATATTTCATTCAATGCATCGTCATAAAAATAACGACAAAATCAACACATCACGATTAATTGGAGAAAAATATGAATAAATGATCAACCATGTCACTAAAAATTAAATAACCACCCTCCCAACCTATCTTGCATGGTTAGGACCTCCCAGACACATAAGAAACACGCAAGCTCAAGATTCATCTGATTCATTTTGACCACTTAATGTCTCAGGGCTAGCAACTGTTCTGAGGAACAAGGAGGTGTCTACATCCCTTAATCAATCACAACTCATAACTCTAGTCTAGATTATCAATCATACATCAACTTTATTTAATGGCGCAAGAGTAAAATAAGTACTAAAACAATCATACATGATTCCTATGCTATTTTGGAACCTTTAACTAGTAGCGCAACACAAAGGCATGCATCATAAGCATCTGTCGTTTCATGGATGTGCAAGAATAATATAACTTACTCAATCAACTTCAAGCAGTAGTTAAACGAAGCAGGTACGTAGATAATTCACAAGGTTAGATAAGAACACCATGAGTAAAAGTACAATCTTCCAACATCCTCCAATAAAACATAAAACACCTTAAATTGCAAATCGAACAGTATACAAGTCTTACAATCTAATAATTAAATTACAATCAGTAAGGTAGGATGATTGATTAATAAAATCCATCTTCCTTCACTTGACCCATACACCTAGACCAAATACAATTTACCGTATTAAGAAACTAACTATTAACATGGAGATCTAGTAATTCAAGCTCTTTCTTTCTTATTTTAATTCGAGCCAGATTATTCCAAATCATAACCTTAGTCGCAACTCTTAAAGGTTCCCTTCAATTTTTACTAGATTAGTGTAGTGACAATCTTACTAAGGGAAGATATAAATAGGTTTACACCTTAACAACGATACTATGTCCAAGTCTAACTTTATGCATGACTTAAAATAAACGCAAAAAGCTAATTGGAATCTTTGTATTAACTAAAGAGGTACTAAACATAGTCAATTCCATCAAATTTTTAAAACTCAACACATTTTTTTTCCACGATGAAAATTACTCTTTTATAATCAAAAGTTTATAATTTTTTTACATAGAATCGGTTCAGTTGCCATCAAACAAGGACCTGTGAAGAAATGCTTATATCAGTTCACAGACCTGTGTAAAATACGCATATAGTAGCTCGCAGGATGTCAAAGAAATACCATAATACACTGCCAATATGTGCTCTGATATAGGATATCGCTGGTGGGTGTGCTGTTGACAGCACACAGCCTGATTTAAAATCCATTTTAATCTTCCTTTTTAATATCTGTTCTAAAGATATCACCAAACTAGCCCAAGATTCTGATGCAAAAACAGTGATGCTGATCCAGAATTTAGTTTTCATGACCTGGAGTTTTCTACATCAGATTTTGAGATGAGTTGAGGGGCCCTCATTGCCATCCTCCCATTGGGCGAATGTTATGAGACCGAGAGGCCGGGATAAAGCCAATTTTGAAAGGTGGTTCGCAATGACATTGTCTTCTCTGTAGATGTGAGAGGCAGATAGGTTCTTGATGAGTCTTTTTGCTTCGATGGTTCTCTCTTTCCAGCATTCCAGAGCCGTTGATCGGAGTTCAACCTTGTCATTTATCTGGTAGATTATGACTTTTGAGTCTCCGAGAAGTAGCAAGACTTTGATGTTCAGCCTTTGAGTCAGGATAAGGGAAGCCCATGCCCCCAATAGTTCATCTTTGGTGTTCATGCCTTGTCCGCCGTTGAGTGTCCATCTATAGGAAGTGTGAGAGTCGATGATAATATGGCCTCCCGCCCCGCAAAGAGATCCATCTAATTGTGCTGCTCCATCGAACCAGGTGATGGCTTTGTCAAAGGGAAGAGTTTTAGAAGATCTGCAGAGTTTCTGAGCAGTGGTGGGGATAGAGAGTCGGTTGACAGCTGATAGAATAAATTTTGTCACCAAGTTAACCGAAGGGGGTTTATCATCAAAGATGGTTGCGTTTCTTGTCAACCAAACATTCCAATAGACAATGGTTGGAAGCGAGGGGTAAAGTTGTTGTCTTGTGTACCTAGAATTGAAGAAAGAGAACGTTGTTGATCCAAGCCACTGTTTGGTTAGTTTTAGAGAATCTTTGACCTGATGCCAAACTTGTCGAGTAAAGTGGCATCTCACGAAGAGGTGGTGTGAAGTTTCATTGTCCTCCTTGCACAAAATGCAGCGGTTTGGGCCTGACCAGCCCCGACTCTGAAGGATATCCCATACTAGAATTTTATTCTCCGTCAATAACCAAGTAAATAATTTGAGTTTCAGTGGACAGTTCCACTTCCATAGCCGGGTGCGCCAGGTCTGATCCTGATTAGGCCAGGCAGCCTCTGCCAACGCTTTGTAGATGTTCCTAACATATATGACCCCAGATTTATCGCCTCCCATCCAGATGAGAGTGTCAGGTCTCTCCTGTAGGTGAATGTCGGCTCCATTTAGATGATATGTATAAATGTTCCATTCAAACAAGAGCTCTCTGTCTAGATACAGCGAGGAGCTAGTGACCCAGGATTCGCCAAGTGAATTTCTGTTGTGAGGGGATTTTAAATGAAAGAGATAATGTAAGCCTAAAAAATGCAATCGTTCCAGCATTCTAGGAGAGAGCAGGGCCTTTAAACCCATGCCGAGGATATCATCTTTGTCGATTTCAATAGCAGTTCCATTGCCAGGCAGCCATGCTATCCAATGAAGGAGAATTGGTAGCGATTTTTGAAGGTGCTTCCATGTTTGTGAGCCCCCCTGTGGAGTAAATGTGGCATTTCTGAGCCAGTAGTGGACTGACAAGTGGGAGAGATATTTGTCTTTTATAAGTTTGTTCCAAATGCTAGGTACCATCAGGATACGCCAAAGCGTATTTGCCGAGAGAGCAAGGTAGGAAAGGTACAGATTCCTCAGTCCCCAGCCCCCTAAAGCTTTTGGCTTTGAGAGGATTCCCCACCCATAGAGATGTAATCCTCTACTTTGCTTGCTGCCATTCCAGAGAAAGGTAAATATCAGCTGACGGATTTTCTTTAGCACAGATTGTGGGATGTGTACCAGAGCCATCCAATACACCGGGAGGCTTTCTAGGACTGCCTTGATCAAAATGTATCTTCCACCCATTGATAAACATCTGTTACACCAGTGTTGTATTATGCGTTCAAACTTTTCATATAACCAGCTCTAGTCCTTTGCTTTGTCGCTAGATGGTTTGATATAGTATCCAAGATAGTTGAATCCTGCCTCCAGGTCTCAAAAATCAATGCCGAATAGAGTTTTTAGCTCCGACAGGATCATTTCCCTTGCACCTGTGGCCAAGAACATTGACTTCTACAAATTTATTTTTAATCCTGTAACGGAGCAGAAAACATTTAGCACATTTAAATTTTTTTTCCATTCAAACAAGGAGTCCGGTGTCATAATAATCACGTCATCTACAAAAAGTAGATGCAAAATTTGAGTCAGTCTAGATGCTTTGATTCCGGTAAGTTTGCTAGCTAATTTACTTCTTTTTAATAAGATGTTGAGGCTTTCTAAGACCAAAATGAAGAGTAGGGGTGAGAGAGGACATCCCTATTGGAGTCCTCTTTCGTTGAGGAACGCTTTGGAAGCCTCGCCATTTATTAAAACTGCTAGAGTGGCTGTGGTTATGCAACCCATCATCCAGTTTGTAGTGGCTGCCCCAAATCCACAATGGAGAAGGATGAGATGTAGGAAGTTCCAGTTAATACAGTCGAAGGCCTGTTTGAGGTCCAGTTTAAGGAGTATTGCAGGTGTGTTTTTTGTTTTTATGTTGTGTAAACACTCATGTGCAGTGCCTATAGTGTCAATGATTTGTCTTCCCTTGAGAAAACCAAGCTACTCCTCTGCCAGTGCCCGGGAGAGTAGAGGGAGGATCCTGTTTGCAATGATCTTTGTTATAATCTTGTAGCTGAGATTACACAACAAGATCGGTCTATAATCCAAGAATTGTCGGGGAAGGTTCTATTTTGGAATCAGGACGATAAATGTGTTGTTTAAATGTTTTCTTACCGATCCTCTGGTTCTCGAATCCTTGATAGCCTCCAACAGATCTTGTTCCATTAATTCGAAAAAGTGAAGGTAGAGTTCCACAGTCCATCCATCGGGACTGGGACTTTTTTCTTTTTTAAAACCTTTAAATACCTGGTAGATTTCCTCTTTTGTGCAGGGGGCTTCCAATGCTCTCGCTTCTTCATCGGTGACCATCTGTGGGAAAAGTTGGGCTATGACTATCTGATCCTGTATGGAGATGTGTGGATCTTCTTGGAAAAAAGTCTTGAAATGTGTGTATGCCGCTTTCTTGATGTCGTATGTCCTGTGTGCAATGTTTCCATCTTCATCCTCTATATCCCAAATGAGCTTTTTATTTCTGTGGTGGCTGGCAAAACAGTGGAAGAAACAGGTGTTGCTGTCACCACTAGTGAGCCAGAGCGCTCTACTTTTTATCCACCATCTGTCCTCTTCTGCCTGGAGAATGTGTGCCCTGTTAGCCTCTAAATAATGTATAATTGCTTCAGTATCAATCTTCTAGTCAGTCCCAGCTTTTGTTCTGTGTAAAAGGGATAATTGTTGTTTGAGACTCTTCAGATTGGAAGTCTCTTGTGCTTTTTTTTGTTTCAGCCAGCTTATTGTGTTTTGTTTTAGACTGTGTAGTTTTCTAACTAAGGTGCCCTGAGGATCCCCAGGTAGGGAGTGGGACGAGTCAGTCCATACCGTTTTAACCAATAGGTCGAAGGTGGGCTCCAACAACCATGCCACATTGAACTTGAAGGGGTAGCTCCTTCCCAAATTCCTTGTTCCAATCTGAAGGCAAATAGGGGTATGATCAGATAGGTAGGGTAGGTCAACCCAGGCCCGAGCCCTATGTGTTGGATTTAGCAGTTCTTCTGATATCAGGAATCGATCAAGGCATTTTTCAATGCCGGAGGAGCCTGATCTCCCATTACGCCAAGTGGGCAAGTGTTCAGCTGGTTCCAGATCAACAAGTGTGTTTTTTGTGAGAAGAGATGATATGACAGTCGCTAGTGGGTATTTCTTTGCTCTGTCACCCTAGATCTCCTTTTTGCTAAGCATGAAGTTCAGATCTCCAACAATGATGATGTCTTTTATGGCTAGAAGACCAAGGCTATCGAGCTTCTCCCAAAATAGTCTACGGTTCATGCAGGGGCCATATGTATTGAGCAGGGTCAAGGAGGTGTTGAGTTCAAAGCAGGTGCCAGATAGAAGGATTCCGCCTGGACTGAGCATCGGAGTGAAGTCAAAATGTAATGGATCCCAGGCCGCTAAGAGTCTGGTTGAGTTTCCAACTGAGTTAGCCGTGCAGACCATCCAGTCAGGTCTGAGGGTGGAAAGGAAACTTCTTGCATCTTCGGCTTTCACCAACGTTTCTTGTAGAAGAAGAACCGTCGGTCTGATTTTGTCGAGGAGACGTCTCAGGGACGCTTGTTTTAGGAGTCCTCCAACTCCTCTGATGTTGAGGGAGATAATTATCATGATTTTTTCCGTGCTTGGGCTTTTATTCCTCTAAGTGCCCAGTTA
>JZKD02S1067874.1:1157876-1173850 GCA_000966675.3 Picea glauca
AGTTCTACCGATGCCTCTGCATCCTCAGTGTCCGAAACCCTGCACACTCAACGAAACTGAGTCAGCGGCACCTGTCTATATCATAGTAGTGAAATCATCCTGCCATATAACCCAATGCATCCAAATGAAAGAAAAGTTTTATCATCATATAAATCCAGATCACTTGCGAGCAAGTGTCCTCAAATAACAGTTTGGTAAGTGCGTCAGAGTGGGATGTTACAGAAACTACAACCATTATTCTAACTCCATTTACATTTTAGCTACACAAAATTCACACATACATAGAAGTTGAGATGATAGTCATATATATTCCCATAATTGAAATCCAAAGGCATGGCTTCAATTTTGTGTACATATCAACCCTAAGAATTTTGTTTATTCTATAATACATTTTCAAAGACTAGAAGACATACTATAGGGAAATTTAGCAAGACATACACCATAAAGAACATGTGCATTTGGAAATTTAACGAATTGCAGAGTGTGTGCTCATTATTTCATTGAGACTACAACCAATAATTCATTGAGGATTCTATATAGAGATATTCATAAGGATGGAATACTTTGTGTATCCAGAACATGCTTAGAGTGGAAATAAGTATTTTTTTGAACAAAATATATGGTAGGAGAATACTTATCGAACTATAGGATAGGGTTATTCAAATTTATGTTGAAATCATAAATGAATATGCTTTACATGAATATTGAAGAAAGGTATACACGTTTGACATGTAAAGTGAATAGAAATAAGAATAGCATATGAACGTTGGTAGCAAAGAAAAAATGCAAGTGCCAAGTTATATTACTATTCAGACTATACACATTTGACATGTATAGTGAATAGAAATAAGAATAGCACAGGAATGTTGGTAGCAAATAAAACATGCAAGTGCCAAATTATGTTACTATTCAGAGTCCAAGTAAGTTTGCATTTATGATGAACCTAATTTAAGATGGGGTCTTAATGGAATTTCTTTTAGAGATCATATATCGAAAAATGAAGATGACCTTGAATCGTTCATTTTTTTTATTCATTTTTGTAATTGTTGCATAGGGCCATGTGACCTTTTAGTTGGAGGGTATGATAAGCCCAAAAATTACCATTTCTACTCATAACAACATAACAATTCCCCTTTCCATATTTAAAACTTCATTAGCACCAAATTCCTTAAGAGTAACACTTGAGAGTAAGTAAACTTTATTTAATGAAAGGGTGTTAACGTTCACTCATCATATGGGTGAGGGAAACTGAAAAGGAAAGCTCAAGCTTGAAGGGAAAGAGACATGAGGCGATGCGAAATGAAGCGATGCGACATGATCCGTGAGAAGGAGGGTTGGAGGCGATGCGACATGAGGCAATGCGACTTGAACCGAACGAAGGCGACATGAGGAACAAGCTCTTCCGACGCAGGAGGGAGAGGAGCGTAGTCGCTCGACCATAAGGGAGAGGCGATGCAAAGGCGACTTTAGGCTATGTGAAGGTCTTATGAGGCGATGCGAAGGTGACTTGATCCGTTAGAAGGCAAAGTAAATATTATCCGTTAGAAGCGATGCGAAATGAGGAACATGCTCTTCCGACGCAGGAGGGAGAGGAACGTAGTCACTCGACCATAAGGGAGAGGCGATGCGACTTGAACCGAACAAAGGCGACATGAGGCGACTTTAACCGTGAGAAGGAGGGCAGGAGGCTATGCGACTTGAACCGAACGAAAGCTATGCGAAGTCGACATGATCCATGAGAAGGAGGGCTGGAGGCGATGCGACAATCATTAATAAAACTAATTTAAGATTATTTAATATTTTCTTTTGAGTTTGATATGTTTTGAATTAATTTTGAAAAATGATATTAATATTTAGGTTATTCCAAATTTAAATATGTTATTTATAAAATGCAATATTTAATATTGGTATAAGATATGATTATCGTAATGTCTCAACTATAAATTACTTATCTATCTTATTCAAATGCCCAAGTAAGATGAGAAACTTGCAAAGAGGCATAATTATTTAGTGTAGATTAGTTGGGCCATATCTTAGTTGGAATACATTAATTGAGCGAGAATGGAAGCAATTCAAAACAACCAACATTGAATCCAACATGAGGTGGGAGGTGGCGTAGGCATGATTTTCCATCTCATTTCAAGGCTCCACAAGTTAGCCATGATTTGGGAGTGCTCTAAATGCATAAGGCAACTTCTAGTGTTCGTAATCCATGATGTTTCATAAATAGTAAAAAAATAAGTAGTAAAAATAGAATTTAAGAAAAAAATAAAATAAAGAAAAGGTTAAAAGTAGTATTATTTAAATTTAATGGCTTGATTACAGGTGGAGCTTCTGTATGGATGGATATTAAAAATAATTGTTTAATGAATGTGGAGAAGTTAGTCACCGATATTTTTCAAGTAATACAAACTAGCATATTTAGTTGATTCAACATACAATGGATTCTCAATTGAAATGATTGAGATGTTGGTTGGAAAGAGAATCATCTCCGAGATATGGTTGTTTTTACTAACTGCATCTCTTGGATAGAAACGATAGCTCAAACTCAACCATTCTGTGTTCACCCAAAGAAAATCATAATTCCTTACTTACTTTATGTTTATTATGAAATAATAAATGAAACAATAGATACTATTATTGTTTTACATGCTAAGTTCTTATTAATGTTGATCTTATTAGTTAAAGTATCATGTATCATGGTATTATAGGAAAATATTTAAATAACTAGTGGGTTCTCTTATTATGAAATAATAAATGAAACAATAGATACTATTATTGTTTTACATGCTAAGTTCTTATTAATGTTGATCTTACTAGTTAAAGTATCATAGGAAAATATTTGAATAACTAGTGGGTTCTCTGGAATTTTTATTGGCTGAATATAATGCCATTTATTTATTTAAAGAGAGTGTGGGACCATGCATGGACTAAGTTAGAATTCTTTTTATAGTAAGATAAAGGTTGAATGAACCTCTACCCATGGACTAAACTGTTGTTATTCTATTTTGAGTTAATGACTGTAGATTTCCTTCATCATTTCCATTCATTCTCTTGTTGTTTGTTTCCTTTCATGGATTTCCATTCTTTCGCTTGTTGTTTATTTCCTTTCATAGTTGCATATATCGTCATGAATTTTTTTAAGTTCTATTTGATGTATTTTTTTTAATGTTATTCTTTTTAAATTACAATGATGAGTTATGTAAAATGAAGTTTATAAATATATTATAAAATAAATTAAAATTATAAAAATTGATTAATTTAGTAGTATTATAAAGATAATTCATTTATCATTTGATTAATTTTTAATCCATGTAAGGTACTGGCCATAGATATTACCTTTTCTTTTGACATACTTTCAAAATAGATAAAAGTGAAGTCCATTTCTACTTAAACCATGAGAGGTGGATTAAATGAACTGCCGAAGTTTTTAATTTTCCTTATTACTGTATATTATATTTAGTTAATTTCATATTATTCCTAGGAATATCATGCCTTTGATCATGTTAATGTGGTTGCATATAAAATACATAGTATCACATAAGTTTGCATAATGCTTACGTTGAGAATTTATTATGAAGTTGAGTTCAATATATCTTGTTGCAATTATTTAGCATAACAACTAACATTATGTTACTTTTCAATTATGTTACTTTTCAATTATCTTACTTTTGAAAGACAAGAAAAAATCAACATTTACTTGTGCATATTAACAATGCGACATACACATGTATTAACAATGCTTTCATATTGAAGGAAACAATAAAACTTGTATGTAAAACTTTTGTGATAGAGAACATAAAACTTAACATAGATAGTGAAGATCTAGCCACTTATTTTTAGAAGAGTATGAACAATTATAGCCATGTGTAAGAAATATCTTCTTCTCAATAATTGTAAAATTTGTTTTCATTGATTCTATAGTAACAGCAATATTCTTGTGGAGATTTTCACATTATTTATATATAAGTAATAATTTTCTAACCCATATTTAGAATCCATTCTTCCCATAACTCCTTAACAGCATGTACAGAGATTGCTGAGTCCCTAATCCCTCTGTTCGCTCCCCATTCTTTCGCCATAATAATTAGGCAAGCTACGTTTCGCGAATAACGAGTTTCGAACCGTTTCGAATAACAAGTAAAGAATGGGTAATAATAATGTTGTTGTTTGGGTGGGATATAAAAGATGGAGTGATCCAGAATGTGTAGGTAGAGCTATTAATTAGAATAGATCGTCTCTAGAAAAACCTCTTAACAGTATATGAATACTAACTCTTCATCAAATTATGAAGATATAACTTTAGTAACATGTGAAGACAAACCCTTCAATACCATGTGAAGACAATGATAAAGTAGCAAGATGGTGCCTAACCCTAACCCTGCCATGTCCAATGGAAGATAAATATCCTCATAAACCAACGAACTTGGTACCCAAGAAATTAATTCCAATAGTTTGAAATGCTTGATATGATTCAGCAATTTTATAACTTGGACATCTATAAGAAATAGCACTCGAACTTTTATCTCACAAACGAACCTAGTACCCAAGAAATTAATTCCAATAGTTTGAAATGCTTGATATCAGTTAGCAATTTTATAAGATGGACATCTAGAAAAAAAGAACACTCTAACTTTTGGCTCACAAGTTGGGCATTGTATTGGTAAAGCGGAAATAGAGTTAAATATAAATCAATTTAATTATGTGGTGTATTATTTTGTAGTGCAAGTGTGAATGGTTGTTTATTCAATAAGTCTTTATGTTCAATTGTATTGTTTAATTTTGAAAAACTCTTTATACTATCACTATTTTAAAAAATATTTTTAAATTTTTTTTAAACGATATATAATATATTTAAAAATTATTATAGATAAAAAAATAAGGTAAGGTACAACAGAATTTCACAAAACATATAAGATAATAAAGAATAAATTATGTATCAATTGTAAATAAGTGTTTATAATGGTAGAAATCGAGTACATGAATTTTGATAAATGAATCCATGTGTAAGTGATGTAAATATCTTGTATGGATTCTTAATGTGGGGTTCAAATCCAAGGTGTTCAAATCCAAGGTCAGATCATCATATGATTGTGGTAATTATGATTTATATATACCATGTGGTGGAACTTTCATGACTTGATTAGCATATGTAAAGAAAAATTAAAAAATTGGTTGTGAAGAGTGTGAGAAAGTCTATAAGTCCCTTGCAGGGGATTAGGAAAGGGGGACCAAAGGGGGTTGGGGATGTTGGTGAGGGGAGGGATAATTCAATGTTGTCTAAGAACTCATACCCCATTATCATGTGATTAATTTAAGTCAAAACAATTATCTTTGAATTGGAATCGAATCATTGAATTCATCATGTGGTTGGTGAGGAAGTCCACGTGAGATATTTATGAAGGATGGGGAAGTGTAAGAGAACTCATCCTCATGGATATCCAAACCATCTCCATTCCAATGCATACTCTTTCCATTTTCATTCCAATTGACTTATTCATGCTTTTCATTCTCATGCTCAAACATCATTGAATTTGTTAAATATTTCATCCTCATTGTAAATGACCATATCAAACGATCAATGCATTATATGTGGACCTAAGAAGATAGATGGATGATTTTAGAGAAGCATAGATAAAGGGTTGTATAGGAAATATTGATTTTCCCTATTTACTACTACTCAGTAGCTTCCTTAAAACAATGGTATATTTTGGGAGGTTATTCTGAGAGAACTAAAAAGGAGAATTGAGAGAAATAAAATAGAGAATAGTCCTAAGAGACTATTGAGAAGAGAAATGATATATCTTCTTTATGTTCCATGGGATTTGGATGAAAATTGCATGATTGTTTGATGGTTGGAAGATCACCGAAAAAGCTTAGTTGTTAATATTTTCACTAATACTAAAAGCTATTGGGTTGCATGAGTGACCTAATATTCTTTACTTATATTACATTTCCCTAATGGCCTCATAAATCAACTTATGTATAGAATTTGTAATGGAATCCAATGGTTGGATCAAAAATTACTTGTACACAACTAATTTCTTTCACCATCTTGGTGAAAAGATAAGTATTTCCTCACTGCTATTGATTTTCTATTTATAAATCACCAATTATGTATAAAGTATTTTATGAATGAAATTCAAAATGGAATCCCCATTTTAAATGGGCTGGTGCATACTTATTTCCATTGATTATTTAATTGTATGCATTTGTGATTTGATTTGAATGGCATTAAATCTTAATGGATTCAATTTTGTATAGAGTACTTATAATATAAGTGTCATTCCTACTTTGTGGGTTGTGTGTTGTGTAACCATTCGAAGGGGATGTTACATTGGGTTGTGTGTTGTGTAACCATTCGAAGGGGATGTTACATTTATCGTATTATATTCTTATGGTACACACTAATGTTATGTATATCTAATTTATAAGACATAAAAACATGAAACTTTTTTTTAGTATCGGTAATGGAAATTGGATGTCATGAAACATTATTTTTAGTATGGGTAACGGAAATTATATGTCTATAATATTCAAGGAAAACACAAAAAAAAAGAAATAATATTATTTTAGGAATCATGCATACCGACTATAGAAAATTTCTCAATCAATGCGCTAGTGTTGGAACAAGAAGGTTATAATCAAGTCATCACGCATATGGATCTTATGGAGATATTTATTGATTACAAGATTTAACTCACTAGTCTAGTAGGTATTAGATTGGTCATTTGGTTAGACGAATAGTTTATTTTGCATGAAAAAACAAGAAATAATATTATTTTAGGAATCATGCATAATGACTATAGAAAATTTCTCAATCAATGCGCTAGTGTGAAACAAGAAGGTTATAACCAAGTCATCACAAATATGGATCTTATGGAGATATTTATTGATTACAAGATTTAATTCACTAGTCTACTAGGTATTAGATTGGTCATTTGGTTAGACAAATAGTTTATTCTGCATGAATCGAGAAACTTTTAAGGATTTGATTATGGGACATACCAATATAAGTGGACCTCATTTTCCTCATTTTAATGAGACTTGTTATATCTTGGTGTTATATAAAAATATTAGTTTAAGGGTCAATCTAACGCTATGAAACATATACATTGTGTATGGAAATATTTTGTTTTTTTAAGATTCTATCTATGTTGAGTTATGATCACTTGTGATTAAGTGTTGTAATAGTGTATTTAGACACCAATGCTTCTTGGAATACCTAAATATTTTATTAACCTAATTCTTTAGTTCTCCAAAAACTAGATACCCTAGAAGACAAAATCATCACAATTCAAATTAGAATAAGTAATATAGATATCCAAAAGAAAATAAGCTATCAAATTATATGTTAAAAATAGAACTGATAAGTGAAATGAGAATCACATATTTTATATACATTAAATGAAAACTTTTTTGGGCATTCATTTTTGAAATCGATATATGAACACAACCAAACATAGTATCACCTTAAAAAAAATTGTAACTCAAGTAAAACATAGTACTCAATTATTTAATGGTCTAAAAGACCTATCAAAAATAAATATTAATAAAGGAAATTTTCTCGATATGAAAAGATGAAAACAAGAACATTGTCTCTACATGAAAACAACCATATAATTTAATTTCTCTTTCAGTTAAATAAGCTATAACATATTTCAATAAATTAAAAAAAAAAAAACTATTTTTTATGACAAAGTTAAATTAGTAAACTATATTACACACAAAAGTCTATATATTATTATTCAATCAAGTAGATATTTATACAGAAGTTTTCCCTCAACAACATAAAAAACTGATGATAAAGTATCTCAAACACACACACACACAAATAGGATATGATAGTTGGAGAAGATCTCTCACAACTAAATAGATTTAACAGATTCAAACCAATATTTAATGGAAGAATTAATTTTAACACCCTCCCTTAATGCTTACATCACTCAGAACAATAATGAAATCAAATAAACACATTTCACAAAAAATATATTTTTCTTGTTTGGTCTTCATTAGCGTCTCTATCCACTTATCAACTCTTGTAGACTACGCTCTGTCTCTCCCATTCATTCAAGCTAGTAGTTCATTCATTGAAGAAACAATTTTTTTTTACCATCAATGATGTATTTGTGATGATTATACTGCTAGGCAGTATATTTACATACTTCTATATGTTGAAATACATGGTCTGTCGTTGTATTCACAGGTTATCTAGGAAAACAAAATGTTCTATATTACTTCCATCTATCGAAGTACATGGTCTCTCATTATATTTTCCAGTTTTCTAGGAAAGTAGTATAGATATGGAATGTACTGACAAATCAATCTTACAAAGTGACCTATTTCACACACAAAATTATCACAAACTCTTCACATAACCATTAGCCATTGTTCTTGGGTCACCGCATGCTCCAAGAACCACAAGTTGTAACAGAATGTAAACATAACCAAACACTGATATGTTCTTGTCACACGGAATACATCAAGAACCACCAACTTAATTTATGTTACTTAGTTAAATAAGAGTTTCTTCCATCATATAATTTTACAAACAAACCAATGCTAATATATATTTAATAAAAAACAAGTTGACTACAACTTTTGAGATGAAATTGTAGTAAAATATTCCATGAGGCCACATAAACTTTTCTTACTATACTTTCACTAATCACAAAAATATTTATACTAACCAACTCTCATGATGAAATCATTTTATACAAAAACACCTTATTCACCTAAATGCATTTTCCAACAATTTAAACCATCTCTCAGGTCTATTCCTTCAATATCAAGAGCATGTCGATACTCCTTAGAGAGGCGAATCCACAGGTGGCCAACTCAGAGGCGCATCGTTGGCATGGATATGATGAAGCACAGACAAGTGATGAAGAAAACATATGAAGAAACCAACGTGGGTGGTGGTAGAATAGACATACATTTTGACTCCAATGTTCATCAAAAATCAACAGACCATGACCTCTTCATTGTTTAAAATGTGCTAACTAATTTCCAATGCAGATGCATGCACATATCATTAGATAAAAATAGAATGTGCATGCATGCAGACTACAGTGAACAGTTTGTGTAATTGGTTGTTCATATTGTAATCAATTTGTCTAATTGTTTGACAGATGTCATATATACAAGTATACCGATAGAGTTTAAGTGAGCAATGAACAATGTGGTGTAGCACATTCTGTGGGAAGAGGAGAGGATGGTTGTATTCTTCTGATTGGCTATTGCAATTTTGTCTTGAATAATAAACTTACTAATTTGTTTGATAACACAGGCATTCCAACAAAGGAAGAACACCTTCAGTAACCAATAACATAACCTGATCAAATATCAACACACCAATGTTTTCACATGGTAAAACCCCTACAGGGAAACATCCACGGCCCCAGCCAACGCGGCCACTTGGAGCAGTTTATTGATGGAAAGAAAAATATTACAAAGAGATTTTACAAGAGAGTTTGTCACAATCGATCATCGTCAAATGACCCTCCATGCTCTTTAAATAAAGATCATGGACCAATCGAGTGTTAAGCCACATATCAATGGCTGTTAAGATTGAGGAGAGTATGAACCATCGGATCACTCTATGTCGAGAACATATTGTGACCGTCGAATTTCCTAACTACAAATTCCTACTAATGCATTTTAAAGAAACACGCTAGAAAACACACTTTTACTTAATGAAACAATAGACCAAGTAGATCTTACTAACTCCTAAATGTCTAAATATCCTAACATCCCCCGCTAAGAACAACTTGGGATAGGATTGAAGGATTTACAATAGTTAAGCAATAGGAGAAGGAAGGAGGCATTAGAGCCTATCCCCCTTTAATGACAACTTCCTAAACTCCTAACATAGATCGAAGTTTGGAAAACTTCGCTTCTGTAAGAGACTTTGGGAAAATGTATGCAACTTGATCTTCTGTAGGGAAAAAGAGCACTTCAATAACTTGATCATGAATGAGATTTCTAATGAAGTGCATGTGTAGATTGATGTATTTTCTACGTTGATTTTGAACTGGGTATTTGGCGAGCTTGATGGCACTCTGATTGTCACACCAAAGGCTAGTCGAATGTTGGTGCTGGAATCCAAACTATGAAAGGATTTGTCGAAGCCACAGGGCTTCCTGACTTGCATTTACTGCTGCTCGATACTCTGATTTGACTGAAGAAAGTGCAATAGCCCGTTGTTTCTTACATGCCCAAGTGAGAAGTCCTAAACCAAGGATGAAAACATAACCTGCAATAGACTTCCGATCATCAGGGTCGCCGACCCAACATGAATCAGTGAAACCAACCAATAAAGGAGTCCCCCCTGAACTGCAATGTATCCCAAACTAAATTGTACCACAAACATAATGAAGTATCCTTTTAGTTTCTTTCCAATGTATTTCATGGGGTGTTTGCATATATCGAGCAACAAGACCAATAGAAAAGGAAAGATCAAGATGGGTATGAGTCAAGTATAAGAGGCTACCAACTAACTGACGGTATAGGCTGGCATCAACTTCACGAGAAATATAGGTGGCAAAAATATTCACTCCAAATTGGAAGGGAGAAGGGGTTGGTTTACAATTGTCCATGTGAAAGTGACGAAGAAGGTCACAATCATACTTAGACTGGGAAAGAAAAATTCCTTCATTGGTTTTCAAAACTTGGAGGCCAAGGAAACAGTGCAAAAATCCTAAGTCTGTCATTTCAAATTTCTTCTTAAGGATGGTTTTCACATGGTTTAAAAGGTTTGAGTCACTACCAGTAAGGATAAGTTCATCAATATAAAGGACAATGATTATGAGATGGATTCCTACTTTCTTGGTATAGACATTAGGATCAGAATGGAATCTAGAGAATCCAGTGGCAATAAGAAAGCTACCCATTTTGGCATACCAAGCTCAAGGAGCTTGCTTGAGACCATAAAGAGATTTCTTGAGGTGAAAAACAAGGCTAGAGTCATTCTGGACATAGACAGGAGGTTGTTCCATGTAGATTTCTTCTTGCAAATCTCCCTGCAAGAAGGCGCATTTAACATCCATCTAATGGACCTCCCATTTATGTGAGGCAGCAAGGGAAAGAACAAGGTGGATGGAATTCATTTTTGATACAGAGACAAAGGTTTCACTATAGTCAATTCCTTCAACTTGGGAAAATCCTTTGGCAACTAACCAAGGATTGTGTCTTTCAACACTTCCATATGATGCATACTTACTTCTGTAGACCCATTTGCATCTAACAAGTTTTCTTCCTTTTGGAAGAGGTACAAGATCCCAAGTATCATTCGCCATTAAATAATGATACTCTTCATTCATTGTTGTATCCAAATCTAGATGACCTGAAGCTTCTGCAAATGTCTCTGGATCATGAGTTTATGAAACTTGAGCCAAAAGAGAAGAGGCTTGCTGGAACTATGAACGTGTTCGACGCTGATCTGAAGGATCACCGACAAGATCACCAACTTCTTCTCGTATTGAACGGACCCATCTAGGAAGCGATGGAGTTGGTGTTGGTTCAGGTTCAAAGGACTTATCTGGAGGAGGGTGAGCAGGCAGAGGTGGATTTTCATCCTCACTTTCATCATCTGAAGAAGAAACCATATCATAATAAGGCACAAACATCGAATATGGCTCGCAGGTCAAAGAAGGCACAATCATCGAATTAGGCTAGTAGGCCAAGAGATTTTCATCAAATTTAACATCTCTTCTAATAATAATGTCATTACAATGTGATTGAAGAAGTCTGCAACCTTTGACATCTTCATAATAAACAAAAAATATACACTTCTCACTTTTAGGCTGCAATGCTTTCCTTTTCTCATTAGGAATGTGAGCCAATGCTATACTGCCAAATACAAGGAAGTGACTTACATCTGGTTTAATTTTAGTCCAAGATTCTTCCGGTGTTATATTTTTAAGAGCCTTTGTGGGAGTGTGATTCACTATGTAATTTACATAGTTGATGGCTACTTTAGACTTAATCCCTTAGATTGGATCATACAATTAGTCATCTCTTTTAATGTGCAGTTCTTTCTCTCAGCAACACCATTTTGTTGTGGTGTATATGGAACAGTGTGTTTCATTTGGATTCCATGTGTAGTGCAGTAGCTTGTAAAATTATTGTTCACATATTCACCTCCATTATATGTTCTTAACCTTTGAACTTGATGTCCAAATTACTTTTCTACAAGGGCCTTGTAGGCCAAAAAATTGTCAAAAACTTCACTCTTGAGTTTTAAAAAGTAAACCCAAGTACGTATGGAAAAGTCATCAATGAAAGTTAAGAAATACTTGTACCCAGAAAAAGAAGGAGAAAAAATTGGACCACACAAATCACTATGAACAAGCTGCAAAGGACCTGAGATATGACAAGAGGCACATTTGTCAAAACTGTCCCAATGATGTTTGCTGAGAACACAACCGAAACAAACACCATCTCTGCATGAAACAAGAGGAAGACCAGTCACTATCTGTTGATTACATAGTCGTTGCAATGAGCGATAGTTTATATGACCAAACCGGTCATGCCAAATTTTTCTCAAGTCATCGCTATGAGCAACAAAAACTAATGAAAAAGTTGATGACCCAAAGTTGTGATACTTTTACAACCTGGTAATATCATCAGCAATTCCAGTTGCAAGAACATGTTTATGATCTTTTATATCCTTGATTACAACTTGGTGAGCTGAAAACTTGATGGTTTTACCTTCACCTGAATGAGTGATTTGATATACTGATAGAGGGTTACAAGAAAGACTTGGAACACATAGTACATCATTGAAATGACCATTATCTACTTGAAGTGTTCCATATCCTACAACACTAAGAGATCTATCATCACCAACAAATATTTTCTTGGTGTTACATTCATTTAGAGAAGAAAATATGGATTTATCCTTATCCATATGATAAGATGCTCCTGAATCAATAGGCCACTCATCAGAAGAATAAGTAGTAGTAGAATCGGAATTGAAGGAGAAACCAGAAGAAGAAAGTGCATGTCCGTGAGAAGAAGAATTAGAATCAATACTGATGTTTTGCTTCTTCATCGCTTCTTATAAAGCTTCCATCTTCTTGAAACATTTGGACTCATCATGACCATCTTTATCACAAAAGTTGCAATGTTTGTTAGTATTCTTACTTTTATATTTTTCTCCTTTGTCACCAGTAGGAGATGAAGTTGTCTAAGAAGGTTTTGGACCCTTATGTTGTTTGTTGTTGTAGCGATGATGTTTCTTCTTGGGATACTTGGGTTTATCTTTCTGCTGGGAAACTAAGGCTTTGTTGGAGGGACCTGTAGTGTTGATCAGTCCAAATTGTACAAGCTTATATCCCTCTTGAAGCAAAGAAGCAAAAAAGGACTCAAGAGTGGGTGTTTCATAATATTCTTCCCCTAGATCCTCTATCATGGCATAAAAGGTAGATAGAAACATATAATATGAACTACCTAGCTTAGAAAGAATAAGATATATGAAACACTCTTCCTCCATCTTTATCTTACATTCTTCACATAAAATTCTGAGTGTCTTAAACCTAGATAGATAGTCTACAAGGCAAGAAAAATCATTTGGACTCAAGGTCAGTATTTGATTTTCTAACTGTTGTGCTCAAATAATATTGAGTTTACCACACACATATTCAATCGTGTTCCAAGCTTCTTTAGGGTCATCAACATCTTGAAGGTGGTACCTTAAATCAGGAGAGATGGAAATTCTGATAAGTCCACATGCTTCATCATTCATATTATCCCACTTGGCTTTGTTATCAACATCAGTGGGTGCTTTTTCCTTTCCCAAGGTAATCTGGTACATGCCTTTACTTCTTAATAAATCTTCCATATGAGATTTCCATTGGAAGTAGTTGTTGCTGGTAAGCAAGATAGTACTTGTAGAATCCATATTAAATATGCAAGTAATGTGGATTTAAAAACTAAAACTGATGATCTGGATGGAACGAGATCAAAAAGTTATGGGGTTTTAAAAAAATAGCACTGAAAATGGACTTTCAATATTAGAGTTATGCCCTTTTTGAAAAAAGTACAATCGGTAACCAAATGACCACGTGATCGTGTAAGTTGCTTTATGAAGTGACCCACTTTTATAAAGAGAAGTGGGGATCACTTTTACAATAAAGTGACTTTATAACAGAAAAGTTTCATGCAAAATAAATAACTCTAAAATAAAATATTAAATCTACCTATAGTGATTCAATTTTATACCTGAAATGAAATACATTTTACAATTTTAGCATGAACTTTTTCAAAAAAGGTAACAAAAGAAAGACTTGAACTCAAGACCTATTACTTAATAAGGCAACTTTTAACCAAATGATCTAGAAAAACATATTGTAATGTTTAGATGGAGGATTTGGGGTGTTGTTGTTGTTGTTGTTGAAGACGGACTTGGAGAGCGTGCTAAAAGAAAACTCTTTTCACACAAGAAAAAAAATCCGCATCTCGAAGACAACAGGGGTTAGATCTTGGTTAGCTTACCTAGAAGATACACCTTTTCCTATGTGTTTTTTATTTGTTGAGATCGCACAAGGCACCGAGAAAAGAGAACACACAGATATAAAAGAGTAGCAACCCAGAAATAAATAAAACAAAACCGAAATAAAACAAAAATACTACTCTGCAAAAATTTAAAAAAATACGTATTCCAGCTTTATACCTCTGGATCTGACTGTAATGATCGTATCTTGGGAAAACAGAAACCTTTTCAAGTGAAATGAAAAGTGTTTCTAGATGAAACGAGCGCTCTAGAAGCAATGGAATAGTCCTCTCATCCTAGAAATGTATGGATACTGAAATAAAGTGGAGATGAGGCAACTCGGCTTCACGATCTCGATCTTCAACAAGAGCGGGTCTTCAAATAGGCTCTGATACTATGGTTGACAACAAAGGTATTCTAATAGAGGATGAACACCTCTAGTAACCACTCACATAACCAGATCAAAGATCAACACACTGATGTTTTCACATGGTAAAACCCCTCGGGGAAACATCCATGACCCCAACCATTGCGAGCACTTGGAGCAGTTTATTAATGCAATGAAAAATACTACAGATAGATTTTACAAGAGAGTTTCTGACAATCAATCATTGGAAAATGACCCTCCATGATCTTTAAATAGAGATCATGGACCAATCGGGTGTTAATCCACAAATCAATGGCCGTTAAGATCAAAGAGAGTATGAATCGTCAGATCACTCTATGTCTGGAACATATCGTTACCGTAGGATTTACTAACTACAAATGCATACTAATTCATACTAAAGAAACACACTAGAAAACACACTTTTACCTAACGAAACAATAGAACAAGTAGATCTTACTAACTCCTAAGTGTCTAAATATCCTAACATGATTATCATTTCCCCATGGTTTTTAAATAAATAATTGTGTCAATTGTGTGATTTTGTTGTGTTTGGTTTGTTCTTGGTTTTATTTTATTTTCCATTAAAAATTCATTATGTTTATTCTTTTGATTCCCAACACATGGCATCAGAGAACAAATTTGAAGGATATGAAAATAAGGGAGAATAAAAGTGGGTCGGTGGATATTAGAGCATGCTAACCAAGTCAAACAAATTTGTGTGAGTTTAAGAGAGACATTGGATGAGATATTTTGTTCAAAAGAAACAACACCCACTTTCATCTAGTGAGGGAGAGTTTCTACGGAAACCAATGCGAGAAGATCTAGCTGCAAAGTGCAAGAAGGCCATAGTTTCTTGTATAGCATGGGCCAACCCTATCAAGGGGGGTGATAATTCACTCATAAAATTAGGGTGGAATATAATTGCCAAGAAAATTTTGCCCTACACCTTACGAGAGGAGAGATATAGTCGTGGAGATATTTCCATGGAGTATTCACATTGAAAAGTATTTATTTTTCACTCATGGAAAGTCATGGTAATGAATGGAAAATATTTTATGCATAGAGAGAATAAATGTATGAAATCATATTTTT
>JZKD02S1067874.1:1182786-1200415 GCA_000966675.3 Picea glauca
GAATAAATGTTGAATGCTAATTGATGAGTTTTTGTGCAAGAGGGCAGTTTTGGGAAAAAGAGCCCCACACTCATTCACCCCCCCTCTAAGTGTGGTAGGTGTGTCCAACACCTAGTGCCTAGAAAACTATGCCTCCTTAGGACTTGGTCGGCCTTAAAATAGATGATGGGATGAGTAAAGATTAATAACTAAAAGTTCCCTTGATAACTAAATTGATTTTTAGTTAAAAAGGAAAAGGGGGAAAACTTAAAAGAAAAGGAAACTTAAAGAAAAAGGGGAATGCTCAACTTAGTAAGGGATCTAGTCTTTGGGATTTTCTATTGATGAACTCAACTAGGAATCAAGTAAGGTGTAATTCATTTAAAAATTGTAAAGGAATATTGGGACACTGAGGAGCATTTTTAGGAACACTATTAGGTGGGTGAGGGAAATAGGAATATTTAATTAATTAATAAAAAAAAAATCTGGTGCAACTAGGGGATTAAGTGACATGTGTACGAGGAAGGTTTTTCCTAATTAAATAAATGAAAAAATAATCTAATGAGGGTTTGGGAAACAAATGACTAAGAAATTCTATAAAAGATATGGTGGAGGAGGAGTATGATCACATCTGGCTTGCGTAACATTATGCTGATGAAATTTTATCTTGAATGAACTTTCTCTTATGGGATTTGGGATACCCAGCATGGGTAACGAGTGGTAGCTCAACCTTGCGAGGTGATTTGGGTTCTATGATTCTCTAGTATTATGTGCATGGCCCCTTTTTGGCTCAACGGGATCAGGGAAAGAAGAGTACCCCTAGCGTTGGCTGGGAGGTATTAGTGAGGTCTCATCAGTCAGTAAGAAGGATCTAGATGGAGTGAACTTGTGGGAGGGCATCTTCACCTCGTGGTCATCGGTAAAGGTATGCCTGTTAAAGTTGTTACTTATAATAAAATTTAATTTACACTTGTTTATTTTACTGTATTCTGTTATCAATGCAATCCCCTTATTGCTTGATTCATCCTGTAAGAAACCTTTCTATCCATAGTATCTTTTATTTATGTGTTATTGCCTAGTGGCGGGCGGCCAGAGTAATCCCCATACTCAAAACCTTGCCCGTGCTTTTGTATCTCCTTCCTGCATTTTCTTTATTCCTTGATTGTGTTTTATTTATTTATTATTTGGTTCTCCACGGAGAAGGTTTGGATGCAGATTTGTGTTTTATCTTATGTTCCCTTATCCTTTAAGTTATTAGTCTATTCCTGAGCAGTCCGCCAGGGGCATAATCGAATGTCGTTCACTCCAATGTTAAATATTTAGATTCAAATGCCATGCTTTCATGTGCACGGATAATAAGTGTGGAATCATTTCTCTTCCCAGCAAGGAATTCTCTCTTGGGCATTTATCCCCTCTCTTTAGCCAGCGAACCATTTCGTTTTCTTTGCACCTTGGTTTTTTTAACCTTTCATCTTCAATCCTTTGTATCTATGCACCAAAACTCTTAACAAATAAACCTTCCATGTCTTGCAACACTTTTTTTTCTTAATGCTTTGATGTATAACCTGTTGCTCCTTAATATTTACTGAATAACGTATTTTTTTCTTAAAAAATTTGTTGCATAACAATTGCTCCTCAATATTAGCTAACACATTTTTTTTACAGTGCACCCTACATCCAAGTGTGGCACCGCCAGTCTTGTTAGTTGTCCTAATTAGCTTTTGAAATGCATTTATCACTACATAGATTTTTGTTGCCTTGACCATTGGTGTTATTAGTTCCAACTCTTTATGATTTAACAATTAACCAATTTATTTTATCTTATCTCTTTTTGTCATGCACAATAGATTGATGGTTTTCATTTATAATAGTAACAATTCACTTAGATTAATGCGAGGCCTTTATTAATTATTAATCTCACCGCCACGATATCAATTGTGATTCTTGTGAAATGTTTAAAAATGCTCTCAAAGTATTAGTAATGATGTTGATAAGCCCAATTTGACTATATTTTCTTTGATGCCCACTGCATCCTTGGAATTTTGATAGTTACATAAAGTGTCAAAGTATTAGTAATAATGTTGATAAGCCCAATTTGACTATATTTTCTTTGATGCCCACTGCATCCTTGGAATTTTGATAGTTACATAAAGTGTCAGGTTGTAGCGAGAAGAAATACATGCCTTATTTCCTGTACTATTAATTTGCATGGAAATCTCCCCCATAAAAGTAGTATTTGGCACTGTCTCTAATACCTAAACTTCATCATCTTCATGGATTTTATCATTATGTGCAAGATCAATGCCAGTATTATCTAGTGGACAACAAAACTCTCCAAATTTTTATTTCCTCTTCTACTATCCTTCCATTTCTCAATTCCATCATTCATACAATTTGCTCTCGATTGTTTGACACCAAAAGCATCCCTTTTTTTTCACAGCCACTTCTCCCAAATATTTGAAATATAAAATGGGAATTTCCAACATACTTAAAAACAAGAAAGTATCCAACGTCCAATGAATGATCAGACATGAAAGTTTTCCAGCCTTGTTCAAAGCCATTCCTTTATTTGTATAGTGTACTGTTACGAGCCAAATTTGGCCATTGGGCCCTTCAAGAAAGGCATCTTTATGAACCTGATAACGGAGCAGTATCACAAATGCTAGTGGGGTTCGCAGCACTGGGATGTATAACCAGGAGGATAATTAATTAGTGTGATTCTGATATCGGTTGATTATATTAATGGGTAAACCCCATTTGCAGTTTTACATTAAAAGTATAGGATAGGGAGTAAAAATGAATTCGCTAATGTCATTCTAGAGATTTTAATAATTAAGAGATCTTTGTTTATTATTACCGATATCATGATTACTCTCTGTTCTAAGTAATCATAGGATCATAGCCCGTGTATGTCTAAACTATGTCGGCATTAGTAGACAGTTCTTTTTAAAGTTCCAAAACGAGCCTTATAATCTACGTGATTTTTCTCTACTTGTTTAATTGGGTTTCTAAATTATGTTTATTTCTGATTGTTGAAGAATTCTATGTCTCTATTGTACAATGGCGATGTAAGCTACTCATTATTATTAGAAATTGCTAATAGCCCAGTGAACTTTTATTGGAGGACTGGGTTACTTAATTAATAATTGATTGAATTGATGAGCAACATGCTATCTAACGACCACATGAATTATTCTCTTAACTTTTTCCATAAAATATTCTTTCATATTAATTTTCATATTCTCTCATATTAATTTTCACATTATTTTCATATATATTAATTATCATTAACTTTTTCCATAAATTTTTGCATATTAATAGTTGCTTTATAGCCATAATAGTCTTTTAATTTTTTCCATAATAGAAACACATTAATTTTTTGTATATTAATGGATGATTCATAGATTAAATTTTTGTACATTAATAGTTTCTTTATAGCCTTAATATCAGTCTTTTAACTTTTTCCATAATAGATTTATTGTTGATATGGTAATAGATTGATTAATTCCAATGGTATTAGATAAATTGATTAATTGCAATGGAAATTGTTCAATCGTTTTCACTTAGTCATATTATTTAACAACTAATGATTTATGTTTTAATTATTCAATAGTTTAATGTCTTGCACAAGATTAATGGTTGAGGGTTTAATAATTTTATTAGCTAAATGGATTAATAGTTTAACCCTTAACTCGTTACTATGTGCTTTGTGCATTAAGTTGAATTTGTAAATGGTGGATGGTCATAGCTGCTACACCACATATGATTCCCTTGTAGGAAAACAAGAAACGCTTAGGTTAATTGTGCAATTTAAATTTGAATGATTTCACCTTGTGTCTTGTTGACTTGTCGATTGGGTGCTTGGGTAGAGTCTTCATGTATTTATTGACAAATAATTTGGTCTCCTAGCACGAGGCATTTTGCTGGGTTTAAAGGTCTATATATGTTATGTTTCACCATGATTAATGTCACACCTATCACCTTGTGACGGCATGACTTATGATGAGAGGATCATTGCGTGCCCTGATTGATAGATGTGAATGATAACCTGGTCAGACTCTTGTGCTTCCCGATGTGGGTGTATTATTTTATGTTGCTTGAATTGCGTATGTTTTGTTCATCGTCAAGTTTAGTTGATTAATTGTTTTCATTGATAACTTCCTGTGTGAAAAAAAAAATTGCACTTGCTTTGTGTCGCTTATAGTCGTAACAACGAGGGTCGTTACAGGCGTGAATGTATTTCGGACCCCCCTTTCCATCCAAAATTTAACAAGAGGAAGTCCGTAAAGTGAACCCACCTTTGCCACTTGTCACCTCCACACAATTTTGGACCCCCCTGCCCCACCTAATACTACTTACCACCCTAAGGGGGTCCAAAATCCATTTTTCCCCCTTCAAAAACTGTTTTTCACATAGTTTGACGACCTATATTCCATGGACAATTCTAGTGAAACCAGGGCTCATTTTAAAAAAACGAGAGAGGTTTGTCTCCAAAATGGGTTGAAACTCAATAAACTCTCTCATTGTTTGCACAAGTTGTAGGAATTGGGATAATCAAATCCATCTCTCGGCATTATTTTTTAGGCTTCCATTTTTTCTATTTTGTCATGTTTTTGCGGTAAATGTTTTGCAAATATGGAGATGAATTTTGGAAAACCGAGAGAGACTGTTACTCAGGATGAGATCATATACAATAAACTCTTTAATTTTTTTCACATTTGTCATATTTGGGCTATATAATCATCTGAGTTGACCCTTATTTTCAGCAGTTCGACCCTTTTTTCATGGAAAACAGTTCAAAACTTTGAGAGATTTGTTTATATTTTTGGCTAGGTTGTTAAATTCTACCACTTGATCCCAGGGAAGAATTTTTTCTACATATTATTATAATTTAAATGTGAAGGGGGTCGGTCAGATTAGAGAAGAAACAATTTTGTCCATTGTAATTTTTTCCAAGTGAATGAATAGAATAAAAGGTGATTCGTAGGGATTCTTGTGCCATAATTTTGGTGGTTTTGTGAACCTTTAATTCATAAGTTATATTATTTGTTTAAATTCCTTTAAGACGTATCTTATTTCTTGGAAGAACAACATGTTTGATCCAGAATTCATCTTAATGGTCATTTGTCCCATTTTTTCCAAGGTATCAATGTTTTCAGCTTAAAGCATCACTTTCGAATTCATCCTTGGTTTTATGCTCTAATTTGTTTTTCTTTCACCCTTTCTGCATTCACCTCCTTCAACAATATGATCTGAATCCTCCACCAAAGATGCCTACCTCGCTCCTTTAAAAAAAAACCTCTATTTTCCCATCATCTCATAGGGCAAAAAATTGATTTGACATGACTCCATGCCCAATAGACCTATCTCTTTTCTCATCAACAACCCTTTAAAAAACCAACTTTTTTGAGCTTATTACCTAGCCTAATATCTTATTTTTTGAGTAATCTAAGTGAAAGAGCCCTCTCAAAGCCCAACTTTGTTGAGCTTATTACCTAGCCCAATATCTTATTTTTTGAGTAATCTAAGTGAGAGAGCCCTCTCCAAGGCCAACTTTGTTGATCTTATTACCTAGCCTAATATCTTATTTTTTTAGTAATCTAAGTGAGAGAGCCCTCTCCAAGGATAGAAAGGATAGATTTTGAACTAGAAGTGGTTTATGGTTACCTCTGCGACTTCTCCCCTCGGGTTGGAGAAATTACGGAGTGCTAACAACACAAAACCACTGTGATTAATGTTGTGTTTGGATTGTTCTTGGTTTTATTTTCTTTTCCATTAAAAACTTGTTATGTTTATCCTTCTGCTACCCAACATTCATCTTGATCATGGAGACAACTATGGAAGATAAATCATTGTTGAGATCCATGGGTGGAGATAACGATGTGTTTTCATGGCAGGCAATAATGCTCTAATTCTTTTCTTCATCTAATACCATATCAGAGAAGCTCATTTTCCTCTCACATGGACGGTGAGTATCTCCTATTCTCAGTGATAGGAGATACTCTTCTTTAAATTATTGCACACACACTAAATCAATCTACAATTGTTTGCACACAAAGAAAGACAACAAATTATCTACTCTTACCAAACTAAACAATTCACTCTTGTTGAATTGGCATGATTACAATGCCTCTCTATAGAGAGTGAGGGTTGAACCAACTCTGATACCAAATTATTAAACCATATTGCACACAAAAAATTATATTTTATTATTCAATCAAGTAAAAATTTATAGAGAAGTTTTTCATCAACAACATGAAAAACTCATGAGAAAAACATAGATAGGATTTGATAGTTGGAGAAGATCTCTCACAACTAACTAGATATAAGAAATCCTTAAAAAGTTCCTTTAACCACCATGAGTGAGCAACTAATTACTTCTTCAAAAAATAATAATAAAAAAAAAAATAGAAACTAACTATTCTTACAAAATCAAAGAGAACATTGACCCTAAGGTGCTCAATGAATATGGGGAAAATCGTATAACTAGAAATATATTTGGCAAACCAATATTATATAAAGATAATGGAAATATACAACTCAATCCTTTTATGAACAAATAAATTTATAAAATATTTTGATTAATTTCCAAGTTATCTACATTCCAAGACAAGGACATACAAAGTCCAAAAACACAAGCAATATTCCAAAGCTTTCATTAAAAAAAAAAAAAATTAAATTTCAAACAACTTTCTCTTATTTAAAAAAGTAAGATGGGAATCATCTTGAATGTTCAATCTCTTTTTCAGTTTTCCATATATAACAAACAAACCTATTTTGGAGCATCATTTTTTTAATAGGTGGAGGGACAATCAATTTCTTTTTTTTTATTTTTTATTTTCACAAATTTTAGTTTAAAAAAATTGAATGGAAAATCAAATCCAAATTCAGATAAAGTTTGAAATAACAAATGGCTCTCAGTTGTAATGTGCAACTCATTAGTGAAACTAAATACTAATAAAGGTAACAAAAATAAGTGATATATTAAGTCTTTCAAATGATTGCACTTATAAGTAAGGCAATCCGAGACGACAAAAGAGACCATATTTTATATTTCTATATGTCAATGCAATATCAAATATATCATTATCTTCAAAAATTATGAGGGAGATGTTAACTAGATTTTTAAAAACCATTCAAAACGGAAGGCGATTTCACCTGAGCATAAAAGTGAGAAACGAATAAACTTTCACCAAAGTGCCTTTTCAATATGGACATTCCAAACTTGACATACCGAAAGTGAACACAAGCATATACACAAGAGCATAAACAGTAACTCTAGGGCCAGTTGTAAGGGATGCATCCCATTTCTCAACCAAAATAGTATAAAGGCCTAGTAGAAGGAAACATCCAATTTAAAATGGGAACATGGTAAAAGCATTTCATGCTTTCATTTGATACAGGAATATGGTAAAAGCATTCCATGCTTGTATTTGTATACAATTTTATAAGGAAAACAAATGTAAAGGAAATTTTAAAGGGTTGAATTTTATTCATAGATTATTTTTCCAAAAAAGAATTGGTCAATTTTTATTTTTTTTAAAAATGATTCTCCCAAATTCAATAGAATAAAATTATTTTAGTTTAAAAAGGTCAAAATTTTATAAAAACCATATTTTGTATATTAAAAACTATTATTATTAGTCAAGATTTCTAAATACTTTATAGCTCCTCTTTTACATTATAAGCTCCTCTTATTACATTATAATGACCAAAAAATTAAATAAAATATAAATAATTATCTAATAGATACATGATAACATTTATAAAATTAAAATAATGTAAATTTATTTTAAACCTAATTTATTAAAAATAGTGATAAATCAAATTTTTCAATATGTAAATTTTTTATAAAAAAATTAATACATAAAATTTTACACCTTGCATATGCCCAAATTTAATTCCTCTTAGTATATGATAGAACAAGGTTTAAGATGAAACAATTAATGATCATCTAAACACACACACAAAAAAAAACCTGTAAGAAAAAGAAAAACATCCAACTTGAATCATACAAATGAAAATAAAAATTGTAAGAAAAAAAAAACATCCGACTTGAATCATACAAATGAATCATTTGATCATTAAATCTGACAACTACGATCATAATTCACTGCTGCTTCTTGCATAGTAGCACAATGATCGTATTGTGCTTCTTGCATAGTAGCACAACACGATCAAAATTCACTGCTGGTTCTTGCATAGTATCTATTCGTCTCGTTTTACGTAAGCAATAAATGTTTTTCCCAAACAACACTCTTCTAAACAAAATAAATAAATTGAAATATGTTCGCAGATTATACACATCCCACGGAAAACCCTTTTTTGGATGGTAAAGGGACAGAACCAAATACCAATAGTATCTATTCATTGCCGCTTACATAACAATACAAGAATAGTAAGATATCTAATCAAGCTTTTTTAAAACAAAAAGGGAGCCTCATGTTGTCTATAGATCAGCGGCATTTTCCTTTCAAAAGAATTTCCATGAAGGGAGATGCCCAATAGAGAAGTCCAAGCTGGTAGCAAAGAGACGGTTGAGCTACTTGAAAAAAAAGAAAGGTCCAAATTCATAGATCCTTTAGATCTTAAATCCTTTAGAGAAGACGTATTAAAATATTTTTTTTAAGCAAATCATTCTGTCGGTTGGTCGTCGAGTTGCTGGTAAAATTACTATTGCTGGGTATTTTTATTGAAGTCAAACCAACTAATCCCTGATCCACTGTCATAGAGTGAAAGAAAAAGGAAACAAGGGTTAAAGTTCTCTGCATAAGAGGTTGCAAGGCATCTACTCAAATATGGATTATGTTAAATGATTGGTGTAAAATGATAAATTCAAATAAAGTTATATTCAATAAAAATAAACTTTTTTCTATTCAGATATTTTTATATATTACATCTAACATATATGTTATATATATTACATCTAATATATATGTTATAAATATTACATCTAACATATGTGTTGTATGTATTATGTAATACACATTACATGTAATAAGCTTCTTTCTATTCAGATTGAGCAAGATGAAAATGTTAGTGCTTACTTGTTTAGAGTAAAATAGTGGAAAGAAGAACTTGGTGATATATGCCAAAAATATGAAGTAATGATTTGTTTAGTACTACATTGAATGATATGTAGTCAAAATACATTGAATGACATGTAGTCAAAATACAATTTTTTAGTTCTAGTCATGAAGCTAAGGAAAAGGTGGATGACTTTGACACTTCTTTACAAGGAAGAAGAAGGGAGGGAAAACGCTAGGGAAAAGGTTTCATTTTTGGATGACTTTGACACTTCTTCACAAGCAAGAAGAAGGGAGGGAAAAGTGTTAAAGCAAAATAGGATTGCACAGATTTGGTGTTGATGACCAAAGGCAAACTATCAAACCTAATTCATAGATAAAAAATAAATGAAGCAAACTAGAACCAACATTACAAGAAAAAGGGACATTATTTAAAAAAAAATATAGATAATGTAAAAAAAATAAAATTAATTGCTTTAAATATAGACATTATCATAAATATCGTAAGGAAGTTTATTGAAACGAACTATAAAAAGACAAGAAAGAAATTTTATTGATAAAGAAGGTGAGGTAAAAAATGATCTGATTTTATTCATCTTTGATGTAATCTTATCTAAAAAATAGAAAAGTGTGATTCTTTGTTTATTTATTATAGATTATCACTTTATATGGTGTGTAACATAGATTGGTTTTATCGTTTTCTATTAATGGTACAAAAAATTTGAACAGGTGATCATGTAAGAGCCCTTTAATTGCATTCATCTATATTAATAAAATTAAATGCATACAAATCAAAAATCACTCTGCCTTAAGTATCTTGTGAGTTGTCTTCCTTGCAGAAAAGTTTCAACCACAAAGACCACTATGTAACTCCTGCAAAACTTCCTTAGCCTCCCCTTCACTCAAAAGCCTACCCCTCACTCAAACACCTCAAAATTAGCCCATCTGCATTCTTCTGTAAGAAAATACTTGGCAGCCTGTAATTTCCACTCCGTTAATAGATAAGGTATATCTTTCCACTCCAGCATCGTTAGTAAGTAAAGGTCGAGGTGATAGGTCTCATGAAATAACGAGATATTGTAATGCAAATTATCAAATAGTTACGTGAACTAAACTAAAAATATGATGTATGTGCATGGAATCAAGTTTAGGTCTCATGAAATAACAAGATATGGTAATGCAAATTATCAAATAGTTATGCGAACCAGACTGAAAATATGATGTATGTACATGGAATCAAGAAAACTTAATTTATGTCTTAGAAATGGAAGATCAAAGATTGAAGTTGGTTGAATTTGGAATCAAGAAACTTAATTTATGTCTGTCTGAATTTGGAATCAAGAAACTTAATTTATGTCTTAGAAATAGCAGATCAAGGATTGAAGTTCGTTGAATTTGTAACTTTGTAATGGACAGGCTTGATCAGAAAAAGGTGATTACAAAAGGAGGTAGAGTGGATAGACATTACAAGTTTGAATCTACAGTTGTAAATCAACCAACATCGATATCCATGGTTATATCAATAAAGGATGTTTGGCACTTTAAATTTAAGAGACATTTCTTTCTTGTAATGAAAAGATATTGTAAAGTGTTTTTTTTATTTTGAAAATTGAACATAAATAAATTAATAAAATAAGAAAAAAAAAAAAAAGAGATAATTTGTTAAGTTTTTGTCAATTAAATATTTCCTAAGCATCTTATTGGTAGAGCATCTGATTTCTTGACATTTGTTAACACTTAAATATATCTAGATCCTACTACCGATGGAGAGTACAAATAAAATGAATTTTACATAATACTGTTCAACAAAGTGAGTTAAGTCAATTAAGTTTCTCAGAGAGCATCTTATTCAACAAAGTGAGTTAAGTCAATTAAGTTTCTCAGAGAGCATCTTATTGGTAGAGTATCTGATTTCTTGACATTTGTTAACACTTAAATATATCTAGATCCTAATACCGATGGAGAGTACAAATGAAATGAATTTTACAGAATACTCCTCAACAAAGTGACTTAAGTGAGAGAAATACCAGGAGTGACTTAAGTGAGAGAAATACCAAGCGATTGATTGAAATATGTTGAAGAGTAAAAATCTCTCAAATAGTTTATATAATTACAAAATAGGAATTCCACTAAATTCTTGAAATTTGAATTTCCGTATTCAACATTTTTTTTTGGTTGTAACCAATTTGTATTTATATACTTACAAAATAGGAATCCCACTAAATTTTTGAAATTTTAATTTCCTTATCCATCCTTTTTTGGTTCTAATGGATTTGTAAATTATTTATGAGTATGTGGATGTAAAGGATTATTTCATTCCACTAGTTGTGGAGAGGAAAGTTATTAAAAATAAGTGAAATGTCTTTTCACGGTGTCATAAATCTTATAATGTTATTTCACTCGTCATAAATCTTATAATGTGTACGATCCAGCGGCTTTATCACAAAGGAAGGTCTTCTATTATCCCGCCCGATTTATTATCACGACGAACAGCTACCAATCAAAATATATACGTGCAGTAAAAAGACTCATCTGACAATGTATTCTTATAGCTCTTATAACAGCGACTGACCAGTTAACCAGCAGCCATTGAGGGTACAGCGGGTCCTTCTCTTACGTACGCTTATTAATAAAAAGCAGGGAGGATGGGAAAGCACAATAGATCCTAGATCCTTACCCTAGCTTATAAGCGTCTCTCTTTCACTTACTTTCTTTCTTACTTGATAAGGAGAAGGCGAAGATCAAGTTCGAAGACAAGCAAGGAGAAGACAAGTCAGCTCTTAAGCAATTCTTACATTCAAGCTCAATGGTCTTACTTTCTTTCTTTATGGACTTGTCGGGAAGCCCGGGGTAAGCTAGCTTGTTATTCTCAATCGGCGAAGCCTCACCACAGAGACGATATCCATTGCTCTTGCCTTCAGAACTGATGGAGCAAGGAACAAGGGAAGCAATTAGATCACTTTACTCATGAACTCCAACACTGGGGGGAAACTCTCAGTTCCCTTTATGCTTGTTACCGACCTATGTCTCAGTACCCTTTATGCTTGTTACCGCCAAATCCCTAGCTCCCTCAAACTCACTTCCCTCAATACAATGAGGTGTTTGGAAGAACTGATATGATTTTTTAAATGAGGATGTGGAAGGATCAAGGAAATCTTATAATGTGTACGATTCACTTAATCACGAAGTGTTTGTAAGAATGGATATGATTTTTCAAATGAGGATGTGCAATGATCAAGGAACATATTTAAGATAGGTATAAGAAGATGAAAGATGTTAAATTATTGATGATCAAATTAGTAAAAGAACATTAAATAAAGAATCATCTTCATCCAGGAGCATGACATGAATAATATCAATAAGAAATAGCAATACTTCAATGAGCATGACATGAATAATATCAATAAGAAAGATCAATTTTCCAAAAAATTTATAGAGAAGTTTTTAGTCAACAATATAACAAACTCATAAAGGAAACATAAATAGGATCTGATACTTGGAGACGATTTCTCAAAATTAACTAGATCTAACAAATCCAAACCAATCTATAATGTGACTATTAATTCTAACAAATTATTGAAACTAGGATCTAAAAACACAAAACCATAATCACAATTTGTATCTTCTTTAAAAAAAAATGTCTAACTAGAAATATAATTAGGAAAAAAACATTATATGAAGATGAATTGAAATATACAACTCATCCTTAAAATAAAAAAATAGATCTAAATAGATCTATAAAATATTTTGATCAATTTCCAAGTTATCTACATTCCAAGATAAGGAAATATAAATTCAAAAAATAGAAACAATATTCTAAAGCTTTCAATTTTTTTAGAAACAATGGTTGCATAAAAAAACAATATTTTAAATTTCAAACTTTCTCTTATTCAACAAAGTAAGATGGGATTGATTTTGAATATTCAATATCTTTTTTAATTTTCTATATATAACAAACAAACCTATTTTCAAGTATTATTTTTTTAAATAATATAGATCGAGGGAAAATGAATTTCTTCTTAAAAACAAATTTAAACAATGTAGATTGAAGAACAACTAATTTTTTCTTAAATTTTTTTTTTTTTACAATTTTTTGTTTTAAAAAATAAATAAATAATCAAATCCACATTCAAATAAAGGTTAAAATAACAAATAACTCTCAGTTGTAAACTTTACAACTCATTAGTAAAACAAAATACTAATAAAGATAACAAAAATAAGTGATCTATTAAGTTTTTCAAGTTATTGCACTTATAAATAAGAAAATCCACTAAAAATATTTTTATACGTCAATGCAATATCAAATACATCATTATCTTCAAAAATGATGAGGGAGATGTCAACTACATTTTAAAAAACCATTCAAAAGGGAAGGCTATTTCACCTGATTATAAAAGTGGGAAACGTATATTAAAATCCTTGCATGAGTTGCATAATAAACTTTCACAAAAAGTTCCTTTTCAATATGGACACTTCAATTTAAAATAGGAACATGAAAAAAGCATTTCATGCTTTCATTTAATATAAGAACATCATGTATATTCATGCTTTCATTTAATATTGCTTTCATTTAATATAAGAACATCATGTATATTCATGCTTTCATTTAATATAAGAACATCATGTATATTAAAATCCTTGCATGAGTTGCATAATAAACTTTCACAAAAGTTCCTTTTCAATATGGACACTTCAATTTAAACAATTTAAAATAGGAACATGGAAAAAGTATTTTCATGCTTTCATTATATATAAGAACATTATAGTAAAAGCATTTCATGTTTGTATTTATATAATTTTATAAGGAAAACAAATGTCAAGAAAAATTTTAAAAGTTAAATTTTATTCTTCATTATTTTTTCAAAAGAAAATTGGTCAATTTCCATTTTTTTTTAAATGATTCTCTCAAATTTAATAATAATAATAAAAAATAGTTTAAAAATGACCAAAAATCTATAAAAATTATAGCTTACATATTAAAAACTATTAATATTAGACAAAATTTCTAGATGCTTTATAGCCCTTCTTGTTACATTATAGTGACCAAAAAAATTAAATAAAATATAAATAATTATCTAATATATACATGATAATGATAACTTGATAACATTTATTTAAAAAAACAAAAAATTATTTATATCCTAATTTAAAAAATTAAAATAATGTAAATTTATTTTATATCCTAATTTATTAAGAATAGACAGAAATCATTTTTGTTACATTATAGTGACCAAAAAAATTAAATAAAATATAAATAATTATCTAATATATACATGATAATGATAACTTGATAACATTTATTTAAAAAAAAAAAAAAAATTATTTATATCCTAATTTAAAAAATTAAAATAATGTAAATTTATTTTATATCCTAATTTATTAAGAATAGAYAGAAATCAKTTTTTTTAATATGTAATWTWTTTTTATAAAAAAATGAATACATAAAATGAGTAAAAAATTTGMATCTTACATATSCCCAAATTTATTCCCCTTATACTACAAGGYTTAAGATGAAACAATTAATGCATCATCYAGASACAAMGAAAAAAAAATKGTAAGGAWAAAAAASATCCAACATCAATCATACAAATGAATCATTTGATCATTAAATCTKWAAACTACGATCATAATTCACTGCWGCKTCTTGCATAGTAGCACAATACTCTCATTTCTAACAAATTTATGCACGTCCAATTGGYCATTGAATGAGATCTCTAAATATGAAGAAAATGAGAGAAAATAACAACGAAGAGAGGATTCAAACACACCAATTACACAGTAACACTAAATGAATATTTTACAAGTTCTAATTTAACCATTTACAATAGTTTGAAACTGATTTGCAGCTTTGTGACATTGCCGGCTTAAAAAAGCGAAAATATTAAACACGGAGAAACAAGAAACCATTGTATCTATTCGTCTCGTTTTACGTAAGCAATAAACGCATCTCCCAAACAACACTCTTCTAAACAAAATAAATAATATGAAATATGTTCGCAGATTATACACATCGCATGGAAAACCCTTTTTGGATGGTAAAGAAACAGAACCAAAAACCGATAGTATCCATTCATTCACGCTTACATAACAATACACGAATATTAAGATATCTAATCAACCTTTTTTAAAACAAAAAGGAGCCCCATGCTGTCTATAGATCAGCAACATTTTCTTTTCAAAAGAATTTCCATGAAGGGAGATGTCCAATAGAGAAGTTCAAGCTGGTAGCAAAGACACGGTTGAGCTACGTTGAAGAAAAAGAAAGGTCCAAATTCATAGATCCCTTAGATCTTAAATCCTTTAGAAAAGACGTATTAAAATGTATATTTTTTAAGCAAATCGATCTGTTGGTTGGTCGTCAAGTTGCTGGTAAAATTACTATTGCTGGGTATTTTTATTGAATTCAAACGAACTAATCCATAACCCACTATCATAGAGTGAAAGAAAAAGGAAACACAGGTTAAAGTTCTCTACATCAGAGGCTGAAAGGCATCTACTCAAGTATGGATTATGTTAAATGATTGGTATAAAATGACAAATTCAAATAAAGTTATGTCGAGTAAAAATAAGCTTCTTTCTATTTAGATCGAGCAGTATGAAATGTTAGTGCTTACTTGTTAAGAGTAAAAGAGTGGAAAGAAACACATGGTGATATATGCCAAAAATATCAAGTAATGATTTGTTTAGTATTACATTGAATGACATGTAGTCAAAATACAAATTTTTAGCACTAGTTATGATGCCAAAAATATCAAGTAATGATTTGTTTAGTATTACATTGAATGACATGTAGTCAAAATACAAATTTTTAGCACTAGTTATGATGCTAGGGAAAAGGTTTCAAAAGAAATCTGTTATAGAATGGCTCATAGAAGGTAAGAAAAACTGGAATGGAATTTCAAATATATGGAGAGCCCTTACTTTTTCATTACCTATTTTAACAAATTGGTTGGAATGGAATTTCAAATATATGGAGAGCCCTTACTTTTTCATTACCTATTTTAACATATTGGTTAGTATGGAAACCTGGAAATGGAGGAAGCATTAGGATTGGAGCAATCTTATGATTGGGTCACAACACTATTATAAGTTATTAAGGAATCTAATTACAACTCTAAAAGAAAAAAGCATAGTTTTTCTTGCAAATGTTGAGATAGTATATTTGAATAACTTAAACACTACAAGATGGAAAAAGGTTGAGTTTTTGGGGCTGGTTGGAAATCAAAAAGAAGAATGGGATAATTATCATAAGGGGATTTTAGGGTTGGGATTTGTTTTAAACAATGAAAATGATATATTATTATGGTCTTCGGACACAAAAAAAAGGACAGGTGAATGCTAAACAAGCATATGAAGTTCAAATGCTACTGAAGAAACAAATTGCTATTATAAGGAACTCTCCACATGGGAGGTCCCTTTAAAAACAGTTTTTTTGGTTAATGCTCGAACAAAGGATTCTAACTTGGGAGAATTTGGTCAAAAGATGAGGAAATTGTATTACATATGTTTGTGGAGTGTAACTTTACAAAATATATTTGTACATCAGCTCTAAAGGACTTAAAGTTAAAAAATTACTGGGTTGGAGGACATATTGTTGAATTTCTAAAAAACTCGAACAGAAAGTAGGTTACTTGGAAAGAAATCCCTTGTTACATATGTTGGGAAGTTTGGAAACAAAGGAACTTGGTGATCTTTGAAGATCAACCTCCAAGTTTGTTCAGAGTTTCAGGCTCTAGTTGTTTTAAAGAGCCCTCTAGCTACTAAGAGTTGTAGGGTTGTTAGACCCTCCCTTACTTGAAAATATATGGCAGTGTGGTTTTTTGATGGGGCCTCACAAGAGAGGGGGTCAACATGTGGTGCAAGAGTTGTTTTAAAATGTCGAGTCTTGGGTACCTATAGAGTTAATATGAGTTGTGGAAGAGGAACAAACACTAAAGGGGACCTCCTATCTTTATGGTGCATAACTCTATTTTCTCTCTATAAAAAGATTACAAGGCTACAGCTGGTAGGTGACTCAAAACTTGTAATTGACTGGTTTAACAATGTCAATTGTCTACAAGTGGTCTCTCTTCAGCCTTGGATGCAGAGAATTCGAATGTTGAGTGGGAGATTTCAAAAGGTAAGAGCTCAACATATTTACAGGGAGTTCAACAAAGAAGCAAATCAGCGATCTAAAAAGGCTATGAAAGAAAATGGTATTTATGTTGCAGGGAATATTATTGGAGACACATTTGTTTTTGAAATATTTCATCTTAGTTAATTTTATTACTACATGGGGAATGACTAGACAATATTTTGTTTTAATGTATGTAGATACATTTGGGAAGAGAAGAGATATTTAAACAGTTTGAAAATTTTAGAAATACAGTTATATGATCAGTTGTAAAGTTTACAGACAATTTTGTAATTTAAAGGAGTTTTTTATCAGTTTTTTATCAGTTTTGATCACAACACTTTTTTAAAAAAAGTATTGTAAAAGTTTAGAAAGAATGTTGAAGAAGGTCATTTTTGTTAGAATAAAGCTTACTTTAGTAAGAGATAACTATTACTATTGTAACTGTGAGTTTTTAGGTTTACTATTTTTAGCTAATCAGATCCACTTAAGTCAGTGATCTGCATGCTAT